>JAVKLA010000081.1:3273614-3284510 GCA_034782735.1 Sagittarius serpentarius
ACTGGGGCGGGAGCAGAGGCGACAGCCCCACCGCCGTCCCTCTCCCCCCACCCCCGTCCTCCCCCTGTCTGCTTTACAATCCAGGGGTCTGCGCTGGGGTCCCCGGAGAGCAGCACATCTGGATGCTGCTAGCGGGGTCAGGTCCCCCCTTGCCTAGGGCCACAAGAGCTGGAGTTCAATTAAAAGAAATCACGGTTAAACCTTTGCTTCCCTCATTCCTCTTTCTTTTTCCCTGCCCTCTCTTCCCCCCCTCCCCGCCCCGCAAATACTCTCTTCCCCACTCCCCCCTCAGCGTTACCACATGGCAGGCTGCAGCAACCAGAAAAGCAAGAGGTTAAAGGGAAGAGTGAAACGCATCCTTTCAAAACCCAAATGGTTTCCTCTCTAGACAACGCTCTCTACCAGCCCCGAAAAACAACGGGGGTGGGGGGTGAGGGAGAGGACAGGCTGAGGATCTTAACCGCGAAAGGAAGGGGAAAAAAAAAAAAAAATACCCTGGAAGGAGCCTCTGTCACCCACGGACCTCACAGAGCCTTTTGATTTTAGGCTGCGTGACGGACAGGTCGTGGACGGGCTGGCGGTGGGGCAGAGCCGGGGAGCTGAGAAACCACCTGAAAACGTGCCCAGCTCATGGGAGAGGAGCCCAGCATTTGCAGAACACCCTTTCCCCAGCCCCGAGCTGAAGAGACGAACAAGTCCGGCACCCGCGGCGGATCCCCAGCGCTCCCAAAGGCTGGAAGATGTCAAACAGAGCCCCCCTCCATCCCACCTAGAGATCTTTTAGGAGCCCAGCTCTGCATTTTATTGCCAGACGGGCACCGTGACCCGCAGGGGCTTATTTTGCATGTCTGAGGATGACTCGAAATGAAGCCTCTTCGGGCCACTTGTTAGATCGGGTCCGTCAGGATTGATCCCTCTTGTGTTTGGTGTAAAATAAGATTTGCGAAAAGCCCAAGAGATAAGGTAATGAGCGAAGTTGTTAAACATTATAACAGACAAGCTGAACAATCTACTATTTTCCTCCCAAGTCATGTAACAATAGAACCTCTGCTTCATCGTTCCTTTTTTTTTTCCCTTCCCCCCCCTAACAAAAAACCAACAACCCACAAAAAACCTCACTCTTGAAGTTATCTCAAACTTTTTGGAAAAGGCTGGAATATTCATAAGCTCCGTGCGCCAAGCTCTGAATCATCCTAGGTGATTGTTCAGTGACTTGGGGTATTTTAACTGTTTGAGAGGAAGGGAGCGAAGACAGGCAGGGGAAAGCGAAGCCATCGCCGGGCACGGTGCTGATCCATGTGCGCAACTTTTAATCTGATGCTCAGCTTTTGGATGCATATGTATATACAGTAAAGGAATTATGATCTGTTTAATGTGGTTACCACCAGACATCTGGAAAATCATTTGATCTTGGCAACCACGGAAGATTTCAAATGCTTACATTGGGACAGGCTGGTAGAAATCAGTTACTCCTCAATTCTTTTTATTTTTTTTCACTCCGCTTATGAATGAAACGAAATTCTCAACCCAAGTTTTTAATTAGTTCAATATTGATCTCAAGCGCTTGGCATGTCCCCACCTCCTCTCTTCGTCCTTGTAATTGGGTTACACCGACTGCAGCCTCACACAGAGAAGGTGAAAACGCCGGTTTTGCCGTGATCCGATTGAAATTAATAAGGACACGCTGGCGGCGGGGGGAGGCAGAATTTGGCCCAAGACTATTTCACGTCCAGTGTCAAAGGAGTTAACCCCTCGGTGTAGTTCATGCCAGTCCTTCGTGGGACTACATAATCTCAAAGATATGGATTTTCTGCCTGTAATTCACGCGGGATTAGTGGTCATCACTTCATAATTAAAACCGTCTAGTTATTCTATAGGAATAAACATAATGAAAACCTTCCCGGGCCTCAGTTGCAGGTTAGAAATACCATTTTCGGAGGATGGGAAAGGGGTTTGGCTTACTTCACCCTCTCTTACCCGAATACCATCAGCTGAGCTCTCGCTTACCCCCAGCCTGGGACTGTGGCTTTGAACTATCGCGGTAAATAGGGGAGGGGAGCCCCAGAAACCAGGAGCCACGCCCGGACTTTGTCGCTAGAAAGTGGCTCGTTTCCCACTAACTAACCACTAACTGTGACAGTGTCCTCTTTTTTTAAACTATCTTTTTATAAATACACACACACACACATACCTTGCGCTATGTATATTGTGTGTGTATATTTTATATATATACACACACACACACAAAACTTCCTACATATTCTATCCTCTGCAAACGTATTTACAATATTTACCATCATTCTTTGCCCGGAGCTGTATTAGCAGAAGGCCAGGGTCTATTCTGCTCCAGTCTTTACTAGAGGGAAAATCTCCACCAACTTCAGTGAATGTTTAAAATTTCCGGGTCTGAGTTTCCTCTGGCACCGACTCCGTTGCAGAATGAAAAACGCAACGTGTTTTGTTTATTTTCTAAACCCACATTCTTACAAGCAAAAAGCCCAAACTGCAGCCCTGGGATTTGATCCCCAGAAACGAATCCCAGTTCTAACCTAAACTAATTGGGCAAACCTCTGCTTTTCAGCTACAGCAATAAAAAGGAATCAGTAGAGTTTTCCAGCCCCACAACTGAAGGATCGGGTCCCTCCTACCTCTTGGTCTACAGGAACAGCCCATGGGATTTGGGAACCTGAAGCCGGAAAGTTATTCCCTGCTAATCGGCACTAAGTAAAACATAATGTCTTAAAAGGGGTGTGGAGAAGATGCAGTAGCTTTGAAGCTGCATTGCAATTAGCCGAAGAGTGGGGTAAGCAGTGTCCTGGCTAGTTTTATTTGAGCTCCATGTCCCAATAAAACAGCCCCCATCCTCCCTTCCTCCCCCATCCCGCAATTATTGAAAAGCTAAGGCACAAAAAAACAAAAATACTGAAGGCCAAAAAAACAGACTGCAGTGCACTAGCTCCAAACGTCTGGCCCCTCGCTTGAGGCCATAATTAATTTGAGATTTATTTTTATTGGAGAACCCAGTCTCGTCTGACCTTAGCCAAACAAGACTTCAGCGAGACCCTTGATGCGCTTGAATGGAACAGAATATTTCTCTCTAACTTCTCTTCAGGCGTCCGTGCCTGCTTTGAATTTGTTCCTCAGACTTCATATATTTGGAGATTTGCAGGAAAGATTTAAAGCATTTTTCCCCCTTAGCATTCACTTTCTTTTTCTTTCCTTTTTGCTCCCCTTTCCCTCCACACCCCCTCTGTTTCTGAACACAGGGCTGGGAAAGCATAGGAAAGGCTGGAATACAAAATTCCCTGGATCCAGCGTAGGGGGGGGGGGTGCGTTTTTCTGTAAATTGTGAAAGAATGGAGCCATTAGAAGGTCGCAGAGCTGGGCAGGGGGGTTGGTTGCTTGAATGCTGCTGTCTAAAGGCGGGAGTCACTGGAAAAGCTTGTCCCTTGTGCCCGAGAGCCTGGTTTATTTTAGAAAGCTCCAACATACTATATTTCCAGGAGAGAAACAACGTTTCTCCCACCTTCTCGACCTAAATTCAAACCGTGTCTTGAAGGAAAAGCGGGGAAGGAACAATGCCAGCCCTTCCCCGCGCAGCGCTGGGCTTGAGCACGGGAAGAAAGTCCGGCGGGGTTCGCTGGACACCGGGAATTGGAAAGGGATTCTTCAATTTAAAATAGAGAAGTAAGTGCAAATAAGAACTAAATCCTTAAGCACCGAGTTGTCGTAAGGCATTAATCAACGACTTGCTAAAGTCTGACAATTTAGCAGCGTTTCTGCCTCAAAAAATGAGCGGGGGGGGGCGGGGGAGAAAGGAGAACGATTCGGTATATAGGTAGATTAATCATCACGAAGTGTGAGAATGACGTAAGAGTTCACAGCATCTTCTGCCCACTTTACCCCTGCCGACAAAGCTACTGCAATTCCCACCTTCTCTGGAGGTGGCGGGTCCCGTCCTCCCCAGCCCAGGTGGGAGGAACTGCAATTCTGCGGGACGCCAGGAACTGGGGAAAAAAAGAAAAAAAAAAAAAAAAAAAGACAGAAACGGATACTGTGCAAGAGGATGCTCTCAGCAGGAGCAACGCTACCTGAACTGGGGAAAAACCAGCCACGAAGGCTTCGATTTTCCCTTTTCTGCCAGGCTAAGGCTCTCTAGCTGTTCTTAAGAGGGTGGTGCAGGTTTCTGCCTGCTCCACACAGCCGTATGTCCAGCATCCGTGCATCCCTGAGCACCTGTGGGATGGATGCCCCGTGCACAGGTCCCTCTGCAGCGCCTTCCCCTCGGTGGATTCATCAGGCACCATCTCCGCTGCCAGGTTTCTGTTGCAAAAAAACCATGAAATAACGGGATATTCTTTCCTTGCAACCTGTCCCCGAGCAGCCTCTACCCGCTGCTGCTCAGCGGGAAAGATAACGTGTCCGTGTCAAGGTTTGCCAGTAGCCTCCGTAGTGGCCACTCCAAAGAAAATCTCACTGTTTTGTCCTTAGAAAAATATATTAAAAAAATTTCCCCTCTCTCTTTAGGGCTTCTGTAAACTTTCCAGGCAGAGTGAAAGCAAGAACAAACCAAATATTGTTTCCAGCCACCCAGACTATTTTGCCTCCATGAATATGCTTCTTTGTACGGTACCACAAACGTTACGGCTGCATGAAATCCATTTTTAAAGCGAGAAGTCCCGCGCTTGCACGGTGGTTCCTTCCCGGAGGAAAGTCCATCTTCGTGCCCGTTCAGAGGTCTGGGCTAGGGACCTTTTTCCGCCCAAGCTTGCAAAGGGGAGCACGCAGTTGCTCTGTGGCTGCTCCCCAAACCCCCCACCCCAAACCACGGGGGTGGGAGTTGGGGGGCGAGCACGCTGCCTCCCCCAGGTCTGCGCGGGTCCGAGTTACCTGAGCTGTTTCTGGGGAACTGCCCTAAATATCCCCCCCTCGGGAGACGGTTTCAAATGTCATCCCCAGGCGTGGCAGAGGAAAGGAGGGGAAAAGCAGGGGCGAGTGATGCCCGGGTACCCGCTGCCGTGTGATGGGGGAGAATTACCGCCCTCGCCTTTGACTTCTTCTCCCGGGCGGGCCAAGGGGCTTGACCCGGCGGGTCCTGCCTCAGGCTGGCAGGGCTGGTACCTGGAAAAGGGGCCCCAGGAGAAGGGAGGTTCCCCCCGGCCCCGGGATGCTCTGCAGAGCCCCGAGAGCTTCAGGCGGTGCCTCGGGGAGGGCAGGAGCTGTGTTTACAAGCTGGGGAAGCGAAAGCAGAAGCAATGACTTTCTCTGTGCGAGGAGGGGAGCGATGGAAGAGGAGATAAGCGTTTGGATGGTGCCCAAAGGCATAAGAAAAGCGCGGGTGAATAACACACCCCCAAAATTATTCTTGTACCGCCTTTACACGCATATTAAACCACAAACTGGCAGTGCAGAAGGGGAGCGAAGACTCCCGTGGCCCGGAGTAGTTTGTGGCAATGGTAATAATTAAAAATTCAGTACTCAGAGGTCATGTTGCTTTGCTTATAGCCCTAATTCTTTCCATATCCCTACAGTCAGGATTCCAGTGCTGTCTTTTAAAATTTAATTTCCCAATTATATTACACGTTTCATTCTCTAAAGTCAAATACTCATGTTTAGATGAGATTAGCGCCCTCTGATATACTGTAAACTATTAAGTACTTTCAGATCAGCAAGTCGCATAATGGTATGAGGAATAGTAATACTTTACGTAGAATAAACCAGTAGAGATCAAAATGATTTTTTATATTTGTGCTTTCCTACCCCTCTATCGCGTTAAGGCCCATACAAGAAGTGTGTATGAGAGAGAAGATTAGGTAGTCCTGTCATGAGGTTATACAGGATCTTTTAACAGTGCTTTAGATACAGATCCATACGTCCTATGGGGTTGTGATGTAAATCAAAGTTACAACACCGAGAAGCTGAACTTTGCCAGTATGACTCAACATAAACCATCCTTGTTAAAACAAACCATTTTAAAAATGAAATCCTCCTCTTCCTCCTCCAGCCCCACCCCTCCCTTTTGCATTTTGAAAGCCATGACAAGAAAAACAGTGTGGCCTGAAGGTGGTCCTAGGCTATTTTGTACCCCAGGGGTATGACAGTGAATTTGTTGCCCCTGGGAGCTCCTGTGGAAGACCCTGCTAGCAACCCCCTCACAGGCACAACAGATAGAGACGAGGCATTTTTCTGTAGGAGGCACAGAATAAACATAAAGTTTATATATGTGATGCATTTGTTGATGAGGGTCTATAGAAGACATTGATCCCAATTTTGCTTTTTCTACTGTGTAATGGGGGTAGTGTACACATCATCAGCTGAGATCCCACAAAAGTAATAAATAAAATACTTCTCCCTCCCACAAGACAAGCAAATACATTTTTCTGGAGAAGGAATGACATGAAAGAAAATAATTAAAAAAAGAAAAAAAAAGACCTGGGAAGAGAGAGGAACTGGAACGCAACCTCCTGCCTTTCAAACTTCTTGCTCACCACAACTTGGGAAATCCTCAAAGATCAGTGTGGGGAAGCAGGAAAGAGAAGGCAGATGCTGTCTAAATCAGAACAGCACGTTGTTCTTACACAGCACTTCTATCCACACTTTAAAGATAGAGAAATGGAGTCACAGAGAGTTGAAGTGTCTTTCTTAGGAACACCAAGCCCACTCTGTCGGGCTTGGATCCATACCCACATTTCCCGACTATCTGCCTTGATCATTAGTCAATCCCACCTCTTCCACAAATAAACCAGTCACCATCAGAATCTCTCTGTTGGCTCTGGATGCATTCGAGACAGCAGAAAATGTCACCAGACTCACAGGGGCCAGAGACTGACCTAACCCATGTGTTTAAGGCTCTAATTCTCCTGAATTTAACCACATTTCGACTTCTATGAACAGCCTCACTGGTCTGAATGAGCTACCCAGGTACCATTTTGCACCACTAGTACTGAGCTGCCCACCTTAAAACTTTTAAGAGTCAATGGCAGATATTTCCTTTGTCTTCAGAAGACTTTGGATCAGTCTTAAGAGAATTCTGTCAAAATCCTGTTGAGTTTTTTAAGCACAGGAACAAGTCATTTCCTCAATGACATTGGTGCGAATGAAGCTTTACAGACAAAATACCAAAGACAAGGTCCTTGCCCAAAATAATGGCAGCTGATGATGAAGGGTTGTAATAAAAGGCAGAGAGTTCAGCATCACACAGCTCACTTAACCCTCCACTGCTGAAACACTGGATGTAAGTCCAGCCTGAGGAGTTCTTCCTGGTGGATAAAACACATACTTATGTGAAGAGAACTTTGTCCAAGCACGTTGCCTGCAGGATTGTACTTAATGAGAAGGCTATCCCGACACAGTTACGGACAGACTCACTCAGTCCTGCTGGAATGTTAAATTATTTAGGCCTGGATCTTTGTTCCACTTAATTCAAAAGGAATTTTGCTACTAACTGGAGAGGCAGCTGGATCTAGCTTCACAACAGAAGGCAATGATACCATAATATAGGATGTCAAAGGGCCTTCATCTCTTCATTGTAAACAGAACACATCTCAGATCATTTCCCACATACAGGAACTCCAAAGAGAAATTAATGGTAAAGCTGGGCACAGGCTGTGTAACATGTTTCTTTACTTGAACTTTCAGTGTATTTGTTTTCATGAGACTTGAATTTTATTTGTTTTCCACAGAGTTTCTATTCTTCCAGAATCTGGTCCAAAGCTATATGAAGTTAATAAGCAAAATTAAATCACCAACATTCCCTGAAACGCTGAGCTAGGAGTGTGATTTGGGGGGATATCAACCAAATGTGGAATCTTGACCATTCCTGCTTGGATTTGCTCTAGAAACTTGATCCAGAGAGTTGCACAAGTTCACCCAATCAGGGAATACAAGTAATGCCACATGACCCGGGAGTCATCCCACCAACCTTGCATTTCCAATGCTAATACTTCTAACAAACTGCCCTCAAAATGAGCTGTAGCCTAGGGATTATATACAGAAATCATTCAGTGAATCATTTCCAAAAATGTGTATGTACATGAAAATCACAATTGGCGCATTGACTAAGGGGGGGGGGGCGGGGAGGGAAGAGAGACTAGATTCCTGTAATAAATTATTCATTACAAATTATCCACCCAGCTCTAGTTAACACCCTTCTGTGTTTCTTCAGCCTGGGAGAGAAGAGGTTGTGTTTTAGATTTTCCCTAAGTGCTGTTGCATGCAGGGTTTGCCTTAAACGTGTAACCCAGATGTCCCAGGCTTGGTTTATTTACATTCTTGGGA
This sequence comes from Sagittarius serpentarius, assembly GCA_034782735.1. NCBI lineage: Eukaryota > Metazoa > Chordata > Aves > Accipitriformes > Sagittariidae > Sagittarius > Sagittarius serpentarius. The sequence continues at coordinate 3,281,892 of JAVKLA010000081.1, forward strand.
ACTGTTGTGGAAAAAAACCTATATGATGTCAAATATAATCTAGTACTCAATTGAGTTATAAAAGGACAAGGCTGTGCCAACCCTTCTTCGGTATTTGTTTTAATCTTATGAAAAAAGAAAGAGGCAGAAGTGGCCCATCAAAATACATTCTAAGATCCATATTTTTTACTTAAAAATAAGATACGCAAACAACTATTTAGAGTGCAAGATCTAGCAGTATCTGGCATTAGCCATTATCAGTAAAACCAACTGAAGTCAGTTTGCCTACTAAATTGCGTGGAAGCATTGCTCAAGGAAAACCATAAGTAACACTGTGAAAGAAATCCCAGTATTATATAGCGTTGCCTGGTGGTGTGACAATCCATTTCTTCGGTAACTGAAAAAGATGTTTTGGTTTAGCTCATTAAATATTTTTTCCCCTCTAAATCTATTTTGAAATGTACCTTTCAAAAAACATAACTTCACATATCATCTTGCATATTGAATTCAGTAGTTGGCGCAGTAGAGAAGCAGAGGGATATTAAATGAAATTTAGCTCTGGTTCAAGACTAAATGCTATCTAGGAAATCAGAAAATTGGAAGCCAATTTAAAAAACCACTATGATATAACATTGGTAGCACACCACCACTATCATATTGGTTTCAGAGCAACAAACCACTACTATAATGTAATTCAGGACGCCCTCACTATACTACTAGTTACAGTATAACCCATCAAACTGAGCATCAATGCATTGTGAAAGACAAGACCACTTTAACATATTGTTGGTCCCTGACAATACAACTTTTGACTCAACCCTGCATATTTCCAGAACGATAACTGCGATACTTGAGACTCTAACCCCTCTCCCACCGAAGGCAGAGGGATTTTTTTTCTGCTAAACTCAGTGAGAATGGGAACGAGTTTTTCAACTAATACAAATTACTCTGAATTTTGGAGGATTGTAATTTTTGACATTACCTGTTTAAAGATGCTGTCATGTCTTACCTTGACGTAAGACGAAGTGTCTGGTACAGTCTGAAACATCCTTACTTGTTTAACAGATATATTTAAAGGTCCTAAAATTGACCTGAAATTAAAAAAAATAAAATAAAATCACATATATCTATATAGGAAAGTAAAGAAAGAAAGCATTGTTTCAAAAGTAAGATTAGTAATAAAAGAGAAGCAATCAAGCATTTAAGAGTACCGTTTAAAGGACACAGAAAAACATCCACCACAGTAACTAAAAGTCAAGTGATAGACGGGACTTCATAAAGCAGGGTTTTATTTCTATGCTTTAACAACAGTTTGGTTTTGCTTTTGGATTCCTCCCCCCTCCTCAGGAAAAGAGCCTTCCTCACTTTTGACCAGAGCAGAGGGAAATGTTTGACATTTGATTAACTGAATTTCTTAGCCAACAATTAAAAACCAGCTGAAATACTCATGTTTTCATGTCGAGACTAGTTAACCCTATTGACTTGTATCCAAGGGTTTCACTTGGCTAAATGAAGGGCAGTTGCCTTTCGTGACTCATTGAAACCATTCCTAGCCATTAACCTGCCGGCCTCTATTGATTTAAAGAAGCCTTCGCACCAATAATAATTAAACAATAAATTAAAAAAAAAATACAGCGAACGGAAGCATCATTCCAAATAGCAATAACCCCCCCCCCCGGTCTGTCAATCTCAGCCCTTCTATTTCGGAGAGTGCCGTTACTCAGTCGAACATAGCGGTGCTTTATCTCAGGCTTGCATCAACGCAGTACATCTGTTTTTCTGTACTTCTAAGACTTGATGATGTCCTGATGAACAGGTTTTTTTGCCTCCCTCCCTCCCCCCCCCCCCAAGTCATCACCACAGAGTTGCAGAGATCAACAACGCTCGTGAAAAATGTAATGGTGTGTGGGAAAATAAATCTGCAGTCACTAAAATATCCGACGACTATTTTTTCTACCCGCTACTCTAAGGATCTTTAGTTCCCTTGGAAAGCGCCAGAAAGCGATTAGCTTACTGTAATTAGTGCATCGTTAAGGACCACGAGCCTCCCCCTCCCCTTCACCCCCCCCCCCCCGCCCTTAGCATGCAGCTCGTAAATGCTGCTATTCTGACGGTCCCATTTTCCCGGGGTGGGAAGGGAAAAGCTAGAAATTTACCCAGAATTTACTATAGAAAAATTACACTACATAATAAGAAATAGGCATAAGGGGTGCACACAAGCGGTCAGTACTCCTGGGTTTGTTTTGGTTTGGTTTTTTTTTTGCAAGCTCTTCAGGAAAAGCTGTGGGGTCCTAACTTTGCAGCTAGTTCAGTTTGTCCGGATCTAATACAACCCAGACACCGCTGGTTAATCACGAAATATCCTCCGTTTGATTCCTGAAGAAGCCCGAGCCGCGCTGGAGCTGGCTGCTCCCTCATCTCGGGAGCTGCCACCCCGAGCCCCGGGGGCGCGCCCTTCCTCGCCCCCCAGCAATGCCAAACAGCCAGGGAAACACCTCCGTGTCCCCAGAGCCAGGGCCACTGGCTTGCTTTGAACCATCGGCTGATTTACAAAAAAAGAAAAAAAAAAAAAAGAGAGAGAAAGCAAAAAATAATCCCACAACCCAACAACGCGGGAAAATAAAAGTTCGCTATCTGCCC
>JAVKLA010000081.1:3292689-3354736 GCA_034782735.1 Sagittarius serpentarius
CCCTTTTCCACCCCCCCCAAACCCCCCCCCCCCCCCCCCCGAACAATCACAAGCGAATCCCCTCTAAGCACTCCTGTTTGCTGCGGGAACTGAAGTCGTGACACTGAGTCACACATCCTTGGGTCTTTGGAGGTGTCCGGTTGCTCGCTCAACTTGTTGACTCTGCTCCAGTCACTAGCCCTATTTCCTGGACTTATCTCACCGACCAGATTTCCCCTCCTCTCTCTCCCTCCTGTGGCTCATAAACACTTGAAATCTACTGTAAACCCAATCTAGGCTCACAGCTTGTTGTAAGTACAAGCAGCAGCAGATAGCAGGAGATAAGGAGCGAGGCCACATTGTCTTTTTCCAACCTGCACTGAGAATTCACTTTTAAATCTGAAAATTGTTTGCTTAAGGAAAAGGAAATGTGCACGTGTGCATTGGGGGGCAGCGAGAGAGGGGAGGAAAAAGAGGAAGGGAGCTGTTTTAGAGACCAAATTGGGTCGTACGAAAGGGAGGATTGATGGAGATTGATGAAGGAAGTTCAGTGAAGGTCCCGGTGCAAGAGGCACTTGTAAACCCTGTGCTTCTGTTATCCTGCCCTGTTCCTAAACATCAGACCATTCCCGAAGGGGAGGTGGCGTTTCCGCAGCGGAGCCCTCGGATGACCATCTCCCTCCAGCCACTCCAAGGCCAAGTTTTGCTGGAGTGACACCCAGTGGGAAGTTGCTCAAGCCTTGGGGAAAGGCTCCAGGCTGTGTCCACATGAGAGAAGTTCTGCTGAGCGACCATGGTAGTGGTGTGACTTAATCACTAAACTGGTAAAAAATCCCGGTGTAAACACTCTTACACGCAGTGGTCAAACTGGAACGGCAGAACAGTAGGAAATCTCTATCTCCCCTCTCCTGCATGCAAGAAAAGTGCTGTGTATTTCATGGCCCAGCAGCGCCAGATGACATATTGTCACTTGTCCATATCAGCTACTGCTCACATCAGCAGAACTAACTTATTTCACTTCCCAGATCAAGAGGAGGTCAGGTCTAACTGCAGGCTTTGGTAAGCACAGCTCTGTTGATGCCTGTGAAGCAGCGTGATTCCTGCCTGACAGCACTCTGTCGGCAGCATGACGGTGTTGGGGTGGTTATAGTGACACAAAAATGTACTTTTACAGGTGCAGCTGACTTGGCTCATGTGGTGGTTTTATTGCACAGCTCCAATGCATAGCTGGCGCAGCTCCGTCTGTGCTAGGGGTGTTGTGGGGTACGTGGATACTCCTGTGCTGGTAAAATGCTCAGGCTGAAGGAAAACTCTGGAGCTACATGCTATAAACACTTTTATACAACTGTTTCTATATAAGGCAGGGATGGTCCCTTTAGCTGTGTCACTACAGTTAGCGCAACAAAGTTTTCCAGCACAGATTTTGATCACAGTGACAAAGCTCCCACTGGCTCCTACAGGAAGAGAAATCTGCTCAAAGTAAGCACATCCAGCAGCCCCAGAACGCTTCTCTCTGAACCGTGCAAAATTTCCTTTTGATCTTTGAGGTACCCAGATATCCCAACTTCCATGGATCAGATAATGACTCAGGGCCCGAGGCAGCCCAGGTCTGAAGGGAATGATAAAGAGAGTTTGTGATCCCTGCATGGAAAATGCTATGTAAATTTAGGAACTGATCTGGTGATGCTGAAGTCAATAAAACCCGCTGTTGACTCCACTGTGTGCAAGATTCAGACCTCCTTTTGTGATAAATTTGGAGTCCTTGGTACGTGTTCTTTTGAGAAGCTGGAATGCAGCAGGGATACAACCAACACAGGGAACTTTGAGAGGCTAATCCTCCTCTCTGTGCACACCTAAGATCCAGGCAGCTTTAAGGTGCATGCGCAGGAAGCATCCACATTCTTACAACAGCTTTCAGGCCAGCTACCTCTCAAGAATTGTCTTTGGGAACAAATGCATAGGAAACAACCAGAAACAGGGAAGACTCATGAAGCTTAAGAAAGTAAAGAAGAAATTGGACTGGCCATTGGTGCCTTCTTTATTGATGGACCAAGCATACCTCATTTGGAAAACTCAACTCATTTCCTGGGATCAGAGAGGCTCTGATGAAGCTCCAGGAGCTGAAAGAGGAATATCAGCCACCGATTTGGCTGGTGACTAAGTGCTCCATAAAGGCAGCTCCTCGACTTGCAGCAAGTCAACTGCAAAAAAAAAATGTCTGTACTTATAGATGTAAATGGGTCCTAGTGGGACTTACGAAACTCTCTGGCCCCAGGAAATGGCAGTGGGAATTAAGTACTGATGTGCTTTGTCACGTGCAGTTTTAAAAGTCTACTTTGCAGACCTGTCCTTCATTTTTTCCATGTTTTGGTTCCCCATCTGCAAAATAGAGATAATAGCATGGCTCCATTACATAGTCATTGTGGAGATAACTATGCTCAATGCTCTGGCAACAAGGGCTGTGTAATATTGAAGATAGCAAGAGATGCTAAGGGCAGAGAGCTGGCTTGTGTCAGGCATGGCCTTTTGCTGGGAAAGGATGGAGCAAACCATCAGAGCCTCCCTTCTGTGGTCCTTTCCCAGAGAAACTGTGTGCAGGTCTCACACGCGGGGAGTGGCTGAAGTATAAGACAAGTTTATTTCAGGAAGGAAGAGCTGTGTCTGCTCTATCACATCTTCTCACCTCCCCACACCACTGTCTCTGACCTCCCTCAGCAAAGTCCTTCATCTTGCTCATGTTTACGCGTTGCCACTGAAGTAGAAGGACAATGAAAGCAGATGGCAGCTGCAAACCCCCAGCTTTTATGGCCGAGCCATCAAAAAATGGCCTCAAAAAATATGGGGTGGAAATCTGAGGGCCTGGAGGGCTGCTAAAATACCACCCCTGAGTCCCTAGCTGAAGTCAGGTAAGGTCTTTCTGGGCTTTGCCTCTCCTGGACCCTTCGTGGTAGAGTGGTTTCGGCTCCTGTTCTCCATCCTTGCCCATTTCCTGGCTCCTGCTGCGACACTTTGATTCATAGGGCCCAACCACCCGTAACCACCCAGGGAAATAGAAGCTGAGCCAGGCAGCTACGGTCATTCATTTTCCCCTCAGGGGAAGGAAAAGAGGCCAAAGATAAGATCACTTCATTTAAGGCGGAATCCATTTTCCACTGACCAATCCTTGCAAGTGTGATCCCTCCAAGAAGAACAGCATGGCTGCCACTGTCTTCAGTGGAGTCAAGACCTAAACTGTCTGGAAGAAGATTCTTTGTCCTCAGAGCCACCTTGCCTTGGCTGGTCCCCCCCTGCACAACGCAGACATTTCCTGGGAATCAGGACATTTAGCTCTGCCACAGGCACACCAGATGACCCCGTGCCTCAGTTTTCCCATCCCTGTTCATCAGGACTTTTGAGATACAAAACCATCAGGCAGTTCCACTTGTCTGAAGAGCCCTGGTGACAGGTCCCTGTCTGAAGAGCCCTGGTGAGAGTTCCTCATCAGCTTGCGAGGAGACAGGATCTCTCCCATTTCCCATCCCATTATCCTCTTCATAAAAATGAACTTTCATCAGGCCTATTTTAAAATGTTTGGGTTTTGTTTGCTACTGTAATCATTAGCTAGCCGCCAGATGGCAAGGCAACACAAGCCAGCAAGCTTTCCAAGTTTCTGGTTAAGACAATGACACAATTGAGGACAAATAAACAGAAACAGAAGAGCAGAACGTAAGCAAGCACAGAGCACCAGGACATGGGAGCAGGAGGGGGCCAGCCTCGGAGAAAGGATCAAAGAGGCACCCGCCTCAGCGGGGCAGTCCGGCTCGTGGCTGCAGCCTTGCCCTGGTCCTCGTCTGCCCTGACACCCAGCAGCAAATGCTTCAGCAGAGGGTGCAAGGACTGTCCCGGAGAAGGATGCAACGGCATTGCATGGCGATTGCTATTTTTTTTTTTTTCCCTTTCTCCGTTACAAGATGTTCTGTGGACAGCAAAATTAATAAAGCCTGGTTTCCTGTGAGCTCGTGTTCCTCGTCCCCTAACTCATCACATTCTTCCCGCCGTGTCCTCTCCGACAGGCGAAGATTAGGCCAGGGCTGGGCCGGTACTGATTAGCGCTGGCCACCGAGCAGAAGGCGTAACATCAGAGCCCTGCCTGCCTCTTCCTTGCGGGGGGATGGGGGGGGATAATGTGGGTCTCTCCCCTCCACCCAGCTGCTGATTTTTGCAAAATCTGTAGAAATTTAATTATGCTTGGGACATCTAGCCTTTTAGAGGCTGTTTGGTTGGAGTTGGTCAAGGAGGTAGAGATGAGAGAGGAGTCAAGGCAAATGGGTGAGTGGGAAGATTGCTCAAGCTTCCTTTCGTCAGGAGCCCGGCTAACCCTCCCTGCTGCGTGGGTTCAGCAGCGCCGAGATGCTTCACAAATGTCTCTTGAACTAAGACTTTCTTTCGAGTGCTTTCAGATTTGAAGTGCCCTGTTTTGGTAGTTGTCAAATGCTTTTTTTTTTTTTTTTTTCCCATCCTGAGAAACATTTGGTTAGAAAGAGCCCTTTGACTATTTCAAACAGCACAAAAGCTCAATATTTAGGTAGTTTGATTCTTTCAGAAATAAATATTCCTATTTTTAAGATTCCTTCCCACCTTTCTTTTTTTTTTACATATTTTAGCTGGAAGAGTCAAAGCTTCAAAATCACCGATGAATCAGAAAGTCCTTTTTTTGCACTGCTTGGTGGAGTTGCCTGTCCTGGGGGACCTGGCTCATCGCTGACTGTTTCTCGTCCTGCTCTCACTGGGATGTTGCTGTCGACTTCAACTGGACTGAGATATTATCAGATGTCAGGCAATGGGAAACTTAGACTGGTTTTATGTCTGAAAGCTAAAAGGTGCTTACACTGTTACCATAAATAAAATTATTTGCCAAACGTGGGCTTGTTCCTAACGCATCTTTAGTATCAATGCACTTGGCAAGCGTTGGGATGAAGGATGAGGATCGCCGCAATCCCGAGGCTGAGCTGCACAGGCTGCGGCTGAGCTGCAGGCAGGGCAGAGCAGAGAGTATAGGCTTCCTGCCCAGGCTATATCTGCCTGGTAATTATAGAGACAGCCGTGATGTCACCCAGGGTGGAGATTTACATTCACCAGCATGAAATTTCTCATGAGCAGCCTGTAAAGCAATGCGGCGATCGTCCCTCTCCAGCACGCATGCAGATTAATGGGTCTGCGGAGGAAACCATCACCCTCCTGCCTTCTGCCCCGTACCTCTCTGGCAAGTGGAAAGCTGCTGTTTTGCCTCAGGAGAGGGTGACACCGCGAAACGCAGCAGCTTTGCCTCCGAGGGGGGAATTCTTTCCATTCCTCTCCAAAGCCGTGCCCCAGATTTTGTCCTGGAATAAAATCAAATCCCCTGAGGATTTACTGTGGTGGTTATTAAAGTTTCCAGCGTGCTCTGTGTGTCTCCTAAACACCTGAGAAAGATGAGCCTTACCCTAGAAAGCTCGCCATCCAAAACACCTCCTCACCGAGCAGAAACCTTGTCTCTGGGCAGACGGCCACGTCACAAGCTGAGTAGCTGGAGGAGGGTGAATTATTCTTATTACTTAATATACTATGAAAGTAACAGCCAGACTGCTTACTCCAGAGCTCCCATGAGAGTCTGGGCACAAGTTGAGTCAGGAGCGGGTGCCACCACCCGCCATGGGTAGACCACTGTGAAGTGACTTGCATACCACGAGTGGTACGTGTGCCCGTGAAGTGGCTCCTGACACTAAAAAGTCCCTTGTGCTGGGTGTTGTGATTGCCGGCCGATTTGGAAAGTGATAATTTCAGCTATCCCACAAACTTGCGGGGCCTGGACATCCTCGTTCCCTGTCTGCATCAGAAAAATGGCCATAGCTTCCAGCTGAGCTGGCTCAAATGATTGCAACAGTTGAAACAGCAACACCCAGGAAAAAAGTGTCACACCACCCCACCCCCCGCCCCCAAAATCTGGAGCTACCTGAAATATTTCAAAATCCCAGATTTCCCAGTGTACAAGTGTAACTGGGATCACAGCTCTTTTGTTTTTAAGTTTTCCCACCCCACGTACGCACTTTTTATCTGCTAAATTCAGATCACCTGCCAAGGTCACAATGATCATCCCAGCTCCAGAGACGGTCCTGTCCCTGTGCAAGAGCACAGCCAGTTCCTCTATAATTAGTCAGATTTTTCTTCATATTGAAGAAAACACAATGTCACCCGGAGAAAGATGCTGCACTTGGTGGCATGTGGACATACCAACAAATATTTTCACCGAGGCCAGGACCTCACTGTTCTCTGCTTTAGTCAGGCTCCTTCTTTCACTCATTGTAGTTTCACAAGGCACAGAAAGATTTCCAGTTTTCAAGGCTTCAGATTATTCACTGCTCTGATGCATCTCAAAATTGCCAAGGAAAGATATACATCATGGTATTTTCCACTTGGCTGGGCAACATGAGATGGGCCCCGTTGGAGGCAAGCAACCTTGGCAGACAAGGAGAAGGATGCTGAAGCTTCCCATGCTGGCCAGGTATAGGACAGCACAACCCAGGGAAAGAAATGTTATTTGCGCAAAGAAGCCAGTTTCTGCTCCCTGAGCTTTAGAGCTCTTATTTTCCCTATTTATTTTACTTAACCCCTTGCTCCAGGGGAATTAAATGATGCAGAGGGTATTGCTCAAACCTGGGCAGAGTGGCAAGTAAATTAGGTTTGCTGGTGTAGAGAAATCTCTCTGTATTTCTGCCTAGGCCTTTTTTAAATGACTGCGGAGGAATGAGCACAGGCGAGCTCCAGAAAGGGTGGTTGAAAGGCACTGAGTGGAATATCTGTCTTTATTTAACTTGGAAGCAACAGTGCTATTGCCTTTCTATTGCCTACTGAGGTCACCGCTGCAGCCCGTCGTGCTTGCTGGCTCCCGGCTGCTGGGACGCGCCGCCCAAGACCCGACGGCTTCTCTGTCCGACAGCCGGCCACCGTCAAAGGTGTTTTTCTTTGCACCGCCGGTTCCCGGTCTCGCCGGGAGACTTGCTTGCAAGCCAGCGCCTGTCACCAAACCAGAGCTCCACCTCTGCCAAATGATTCATTTCTCCTGACTTCAGATTTATATATATATGTATATATATACACGTATATATTTACATATGTAAAACCTACCGCGGCGGTGTCTGGGAGGTAAAAGTGCCCTCTTGTGGCATGCTGTCCCCTGGCTTTGCTCCCAGGGATCCCTGTCCCCAGCCAGGAGTGGGATGGGGGTCACGCTCTTGGTGGGACGCAGAAGGGGCAGCTGCTTTGAGCAGGGTTGCAGGATTGGGTTCAACTCCCAGCTCAGACCAAGCAAGACAAAATATCCCGCTGTCTGCCTCTAGTATCACGGCACGGTGCACAGATGAGCAGATCTGAAAGCTCAACCAAGGTACGAACGTCACGCAAGATGATCCAGACCCAGTCACAACCTTTCAGCTGTGATTACTGGGCTTTCTTTAAGCAACCACATGCCCTGACATGAAAACTGTAAGCAGAATCAGGCCCATCGCGTGGCCAGGGCTGCTGTGAGCACTTGGAGGCACGGGCCAGGCTGGGGTCTAATGTCCTTGGACCTGTCATTGGCTTGCAAAGTCAGTCTAGGGAAAAGACGGGTGTTTTTGCATGGTTTTACACCTGGAGGGCTCAGTGTCTGAGCTGAAATCAGTGACATAAAAGCAATGCAGAAAGTGGGCTGGGGCACCGGGTGTAAGCTGAGAACTGGCCCTACTTCGGTACGGCTGAGGTTAACGGGAGCAGAAAACCAGATCAGGATGTCCCCACGCAGGATTGCACCAGCCTTGGGGCACTGGTGTAACCCAACGAGCTTCCCTTTCTGCGGGGACGTGTCCTCCTGCCCTCCGAAATGGGCATTCGTCCTTTTTAGGTATGCTAACGCGGCAGCCCTTCCGGGCCGGGCTGTCTGCAGATGCAAAGACACCCCATGACATTGGCTTATGCTCAGACTACCAAGCAAAGATCATCCGAGCAAGGACTCAAGTCTCGGCTTGAGAAACTTGGGTTTCTGTTCCCGCGTGCTCTTTGTGGGTGATCTTGGGCAAGGTGCTGTGCCGGGAGCCACGAACACCCTGCGGCGCCTTGCTCCTGTTGACTTCCCAAATTTCAGCTCCGTCGAGCTGTGGAGTCCTGACCGCAGCCCGTCGTGGTGCCTGTTTGCACTTTGGGATGAGTTTGCAGAAGGGGAATGAGAACACTTCCTTACCACCCAGGGATGCTATAAATACAGTAAAGATTATGTCATGTGCAGATGAAACAGGCCATAAATGTCCATCAGAGACACCCATACAGCAGAAGGCCTAGATCTGCATGGGGTTGCCCTTGGGAGGCAGGTGTCCAAATCCCCCCCGGCTTTCATGGCTTAGTGACCGGGGATGTGAGTTGCTTTTCCCTGGGAGCAAGGATGTTGCTCACACCTGTTTTGTCGACGTGCCGTGAGGCTTTTGTGGAAAGTCCCATCGCATCATGTCAAAAAGAAAGCTGCAACCTGCAGGCTTCATAAATACGCCTTCTTTCCCTTTTTTTTCACAGTTATTTTTTGTTGTTGTTTTTGCTTTATTGGTCGGACCAGATGTTCCAAACATCTGGCGACAGCATGTTTATTTTTTAGGCTCTTCTGTGTTACGTTAGTGACATAGCAGCAGAGAAAGGAGCAGGAATGTCTCTGTCACATCTTTTGCTGCCCGACCCGGATGTTTCGGCATCTTTGCTGCTGGCCCACTGGTGGCCGGTGGCACCCTGTGGCCGGAGGGTGGCTGAAAGCGCATCATCCCCTGGCTCTCCTGCCATGGCCCCAGTTAAACTGGGCCATCTCCAGTATTTCCCAGTGCCAGGAAGCCTAGTTTTGAGGTGTGGTAGAGAAGGAGATGAATAATCAACAGGGCTAGGTCTGAGGTTTGGCTTTGGTAGGGCTCTGCTTCGTGATCTAGGGAAAGTGCCTCTCTAACATGCTTTAAGTGCCACGTAATAAGTCACACATGAAGTTCTGGCTGGAATTTTTCTCTGAAGAAAGGTAATGATAAAATACTATTTTATTTTCTAAGTGAAAAGGTTTCACAGACTTGCCTCAACTGCAGAATGGAAACATTATTAGGAAACTACAAATCGATATTTCTCAGTTATTTAAAGAAAAGAGATAATCTGTTCTTTAACAAAAATAAATTGGGGGCATAAGGTAAAACATTTGTTTTTCCACTTTTGAGCTGAGAAGTCCATTTTATATGTGTGTGGGGAAAAAAGCCGTGCACGCGTTCTGGACAAGCTCCATTTATGAGCATCTCCCGTCTGTCGCAAGAGAGCACACGCTGTCAGCTCTCCAGCTGTGGTTTTGAACTGCCGGCCTGTGGTGAGCAGGAAAGTAATTACTCTATAGTGCCGTTTTCACAGCTCTCTTTTATGGAGACAGTATTGTCTGGAAGCAGGGTCTGTCTTGCTAAATATTGACTGATAAAGCTGTGGCTCGCTGCTCCAGAAGTGAAACAGGAAATTTATCCAACACCTCTGCGGAGCCACAGAAAGCAGAATGCTGGAAGACTGGAAAGCGTAAAAATTATTTCAAGGTACAGAAGTCCTTGGCCTGGGCTTCGGGTTGTGAAAATTGAGGTTGCTCTGCTGACATCAGTACGGATTTGCTGCAGCGAGGTGAGGAATTTCATGATTGCAAAGGCGTATTCCCAAGCAAAATTGTCCTCCCGTGTTGTGGTCTTAATAATAAAGCTCCGAACCAGCTGGCTGCTCTGTCTTACCTCAAACCAAAAGGGGATTTGTGTTTTTACCATATTACCCATCAACTTCAATTATCTTCTTTTTCCCTCTGTGTGGGAAAGAAGATCCATGAAATGAACCAGAAGGGAAAGAAATACATTTTTATAGAAACAAAGGTGTTAATTCTCCCGTCTCTCCATCTCCAGGGGAGTGGTTAGAGAAGGGGGGGGGCTGTGAATCAGGACTGCTCAATCAGATTTTAGAGAGAGAGCTTTGAACGATGCCAAAGGGATGCCGTGTGGCTCCTCAGCCGCTGTGGATGGTGCTTTTAAGGAGTTACAGAAGAAACATGGAGCCACCGAGGGTTTCAGCCGCTGCGGCAGGTTGCTGCGTCCCGTCTCTCAGGTGTCTCAGCTCTGTGCAGAAGGGATGGACTATGTTAGTGCGTATTTGGGGATCGGGATGTATTGAGGATTAGAGGAATTACCAAAAGCTTGCAGGGGACTGCCAGCAAGCTAGCAGGGGGTCAGAAGGTTATCAGCGTGATGGAGAAGCTGTATTTCTTGTATGTCTTTCCACGAGAGGAAGAATCTTCAACTGAGTTGGAAAAGCCCCATCGACTGCTTCTTCTCGGTGCCACTAACAGCTAAGATTTAGGGGACATCGAGGAGGCTCTGTGTGCCCCAGGGCAGTGACTCCTGAAGGAGGACTGCATCCACAAAGTCCTTCTTCTCGTGCTGGGACCTGATAGAGGGCACAGGGTGGAGGGCGGGCGGTCAGATGGGGCACGAACAGAACTGAAAGAGAGCTGCGAGCTCCCCAGGGCTGGCCTGGGGAACGTCCCCCGGCAGCAGCGATAACTGATACAAGAAAATGGAGAACTGCCTCGTCTTTCTCTCTCTCAGTTTGGGGAAGTGAGAGGGAAATCTCCTACTGCAAAGTGCTTGCAGATGCTGATGAAGAGGTCCAGCAGCAGCGTTTGCACAGTTCTGGAGAAGGACGATGTTTCCTTCGAGCGTGGAAAGAGGCAGCCCTCAGTCCAGCCAGGGAAGCCATGGTCCTCACGGGCACAGGGTGCCCTTTCTTGCATCAGTGAACACCAGGATGTGCCTCATAACAGGGTAGTGGCAGGTTGATCACCATGATGCAGCCCCAAAGCTGGTGAACCAACTGTTGTCTGCAGCCTAGACAGCGACGATTTCCACCTCCCCGCGAAGATGCTTTCTTCCACCTTCCCCGTCTTTGCCCTCTAACAAACATAACCCATGGGGAGACAGAGGGGCTCCATGAAAGCCTGGGCAGGGCTGGAGGGGAGCTGGAGGAGCGAAGTGGGCTTCAACCCATGCTGCGTGTCCTCCCCCAGCTGAGATACACCCCCACACCCCCCCCCCCGGCCTGGCTCCCGGCACAGTAACATTCTGAAATGCTGGCACCTTGTGGCAGCTTGGAAAAATAGCATTTATACCGAGGCCAAACCTGCTCTTTGGAATCCCTTGCTGTTTCAGATCCGGTTGGATGGGGAGGAAATTCTCCTAAGCAGAGAGAGAAATTGGGCACATTTATTTGGGCAGAAGGGATGAGGCTGCCAAGAAGGGATGTGGAAGTCCTGCTCCTCCCACCGCGCTATTTCTGCGGCAGCCCTGTCCCGGCTGCACGAGCCTTTTGTAGGATGTGGTCTTACAAACACCAACCTTCCCAGATGGATTTTGGTCTTGATTCTTCCTCCATGCCATATTTTGCCCTCCCTGTGGTATCTGGGCTCGGAGTCTATGTCAATCAGCTGAGGAACTGAGACCACATGAGACATTTTCCCTCATCCTGGACATCCCTCTCATCTGATTTCAGAAGATCTAAGAGACCTGAGATTTGATGGCAGCTCTGTCCCTGCTGGCCAGCAGTGCTCGATATATTGTAGGGGTGAAAAATATCTGTGGGTTTGGCTCAGATCTTGTCCAGCTCTTTTTGCCAGATGGACTATCGGCTGAGCTCCGTTGCAATGTTGGGGATCCTCATCCAGCAGAGGAAGGGTTATTTAAACCATATGAACAAGTGAGTTCCCACAGATGCAGTTTGAGGTTGATTCATACAGGTGCTCAGCGGGTGCCAAATCTCTTCACTAAGAGCCTGGACAGCCGTCCTATAGAAGCACAGATTTTTATCTCTGTGCATTAAATTGTCAAGATACTACAGAGCAACTCCCATCCCTCCCTCCCGCTCCTGCGCTGCTCTCCCAGCGCTGCTTTTCCACACACGCCGCTCCTGGCGTGGAGACACTGTCTGAGATGCTGCAGGAGCTCCTACGACCATCGCTGCTTTACTGCTTTGAAAATGTTTTGGGGACCTGGAGCCCTTTAATAGAACAGGAAACGTCAAATATTACATGGATATAAATAACTCAGTAAAAGCGGGTTACAAGAACATCTGGTTTTGCACACTCCCATACAGTCTGATGGCACAGGGAGAGAAACAAAGAGATAGCTCACAATTTTTGTCCATAGCAGGACACTTTTGGGTGTCAGCAGGGCCATGCTTTGGTCGTCCCAAGAACAAGTCCCCTGTCAGCTATGGTGGGAATCCAGGATTAAGGATAAGTCCAAGTCAGTAGCATAGCGAGTGGACATACGTCCTGCCTCCAAGGCACAGTCCTACTTGTCATCAGCCCTCCCAAATACTTCCTCCTGCTTACCCGTGTTGACTGTCCTGTCCAGGTTAAGGCTCAGCCAGCTGGCCCGTGGCCGAGGGCCGTCTCACTCAGGCGCTGGGAGACGTGAACTCAAAAAACCTGGAAAAAGATGACGTAGGTGCAGGTGTCCATATAACTGTCCTGATAACCTGGCGTTGCTGCGAGCAGCGGTCTCTTCCCTGCTCCCCATGGCTTCATGCCTTCGCTTAGAGGCGGGAGGATGGGAAGGTGTCACGGAGATCGGGGGAGCCATGGAGGTGTTTTCTGCAAAGCATCTGCTTTTCTCACAGCCCGTGGAGGCTGGAAGGTACAGGGTGGCTACATGCTCCCGGGGAGGACTTCTTGTGAAATGTGTGCGTTTGCAAAATGCGCTGGGTCGCTTCTGAGAAAGATAACCAACTTAAAACAAATGTGTAGACTTGCTGAAGCAATGTTTTTACAGCCATGATGGGCTACGGAAGATGATGCTTTTGGAGAAAAGACCAACTTAAGATAGATCAGCTGCCACAGTGGGAAAGAACAGACACACTTTTGGGGGCAAGATCCTTCTTCAGTGACTGCTTTGTGCTTTTGTTTTACTGGTGAGAAGGCCTGTGAGCGTTTCTTTACCCGGAGAGGCTTCTGACATGTAAGCCCAGCTCTAAATAGCTTCCTCCTTTGTTAGAAATAACCATTGGCACAAGCTGCCACGGGAAGAGATGGATTCTCCATCTCTTGAAGTCTTTAAATCAAGACCGGATGCCTTTTTGGAAGAGATGTATAGCCAAACAGAAATTATTGGGCTCACTGTAGGAATAAGGGGATGGACTCATATGGCCTGCGTTAGACAGGAAGTCAGCCTGGATAATCTATGGTCCTTTCTGGCTTTAAGATCTATGAAAGTTCAGAGCTGCAGCCAAAGTATGGGACTCTTCGCGTGTCTTTAAAACACAAGCACCCCGGGGTATGGGAAAGCCTCTGCACTGCTTGGAAAGCTACCAGTACCTACGGATTTATTTTCACTGGTACCTGAAGCAATGGCATTTCCCAGTAAAGTATCTCTGCTCTAGCCTTTAGATGGGGAGAAGAGCTCAGAGGGCCAGATGGGGACCTGGGGGGCAGGCAGGACATTGTAGGATTTGGGTTGCACCCCTTCTTGGGGAGATAACTGCTGCTGGAGGGACCACGTACCATGCAGAGATGCCTGCATGAAGAAATGCTCTGGCATTGCTGGTCCAGGCTGCTGAGTTTGGTTGCCCAGCTCTGCTGCTATGGCATAACCCTGTGGAGAGTGCAAGAGGGGCTGGGGAAGATCTTGGGCATCGCTCCCAGTGTCGATTTGTGATGGGCTCGGGTCCTTCGCACTTACTGGCTTGCCATGAAGCAATCCCCCCACCCCCCGCCCTCGAGGGGACCTCTTCCCCAGGAGGAAAATGAGAGATGTGGCTGCTCAGACTGATGCAGTAAAATAATAAGTAAACCAAGGCTTTATCGATCAGAAAAAGGAAGGGAGACAGGCAGGCTCGGAGTTCAGGAATGAGTCAGTGTGAGCTAGGTTTCCCTGTGCACGCTGGCCAGCGCCTGCGGCGTGCAGTCGGGTATGTCACCGGGCGGGGAGGCTTCATCTCACCAGCTGAGACCCCCCCTCCCTGCGGCTTTCGTTGCCCCACACCTGCCTCTTTAGCCCAGGTGGTGGTTGTGGTGGTTTGAACTGGAAGCAGACTGAGCCTCTGCCAAGCTTGTTTCATGCTACCCACCAAAAAACCCCCAAACGATCGTGGCTTTTGGCTCCCAGGGATGGTTGGGCACTCAAGCCATGTTTGCAAATGCATCTTCTCCACCATCCAACCCTTTCCCAATTTTTCAGCATTTCACCCTCTCAGCCCAACTAAACTCATCTCACAATAATTACAGCAGCAGGGAAAGCTGGTGCAAACTCCCTGGCCCTGCAAGCAGAGCGGCCAAAATGAGTGGAGCTCGGAGAATATATTTTTGGCTCCGTCTCCTCTTTTCAGCGCTCGGGAGATGAATGCGGAAAGCAAGCCAGAAAAGCCAGTAGTGAATGAATCCACTGGGTGCAAAATTAAGATGAAAAGCACGATCCAGATCTGTTAACAGCGATGTTGCGCTCCAGATCTTACAAAGGTGAACCAAGAAGAACGGAGACCAAAGACGAGTTTATGAGTTTATAACCCTCGTGCACATTTTCCAGCTGATCTAATAAGAAAAGAGCGCGTTGCCTATGACTTTTGCCTCCCTGAAGGAGAAAAGGGGACAGAAAAGGAGTCTTTCTTCAGCTAGGAGCCTGTCTGCACCTGCCAGATCTTGTGACCTCGGTCTAGAGGAAGGCGGGTTTGCGTTACACTTTGCTGGGGCTCACTCATCTCTAACCCTTCGCAGTGTGTTTGCTGGCTCCAGCCCAGGGATTGCAGTGCCAGACGGACGGCGCCAGGCGGCTCCCAATGATGCTTTTCAGGCCACAGCTTACTGTAGGGTTAAAACAATTCCAGAAATACAGAGAAGCTGAAAGTGTCACTTCAGAGAAAAGCAAAATGTAAAGTATATGTGTATGTTTAGTCCTGCAGGAAAAAGAAAAAAAAAAAAACAACTAGGCAAAAAAACCCCCAAAACCCAAACCAAAGATACTGAGAGGTACCAGGAAATGTGTGCAGGCCTTCAGTGGTGAGACGCACGCACGCACAGCGCACCCAGCTTTTGCTGCAGCTCAGACGCTTTTTCATGTCGCGTTAAGTCTTTTAAGTGAAGTCGACAGTTTAGAAACTGTCGTACAGAGTTCAGATTCACCTTAACCTTAAAAACAAGCTTCTTCATTACCGGAGAAATGCTTCTACATTTCCTCCTCTTCTTAATTTAAATGAAAATATTGTAGTGTTGCCGCCCAAACACTTGTGCTAATAGATGAGAATTTCTAAGTGGCATTGACTCGCGCTGATAGTAAAAGGAAGTGAAACCAGTTAAAATGTTTTCTTTTGTTACCCAAGCAGAAAGCAGAAAGAAGCAAGCAAGAAGCAAGAAGACTAATGCATTATGATTTTTCAGTTGCAGGAATGGAAGGGCTTCACTGTAACACCAGTGAGGATTTTATTTGTTCTTGCTTTGAGCTGGAAAATGTGCATTTAACGCAACTAAGATAAATGTCAGGAATGTGAGTGTGCTTGCTGAAGTGGGAGCACTAGAAGCCTATTGCTCTGAGCCCCGGTAGGTTTGTTGAGCCCAGGGGACTCAGCAGCAGCTGTGCCAAGGAATGGGTTTCTGCTCAGTGATGGTGGGCAAATCCTCCCTTTCCTCATGCTTCAGTTTCCAGCTGTATAATGAAGATAAAATCTTCCTCCTCTGGAAGGAGCACTGAAATGTGCTGAGGACGAGCGCCGCAGCAGAAATGGGGCTTTGTTCTGTAGGTACTGTGTTGCCCCCATGGACATACGTTCTGCTCCCTATGGATGCCCTGCTTGGACTTACCAAGGTAGTTAATCCCGCTATGGGGCAGGATGTATCATGATGCTCCAACATTGCTCCATAGAGGTGTCTGCGCCGGCAGTGCTGGTTTCGGAGCCAAGTCACTGGACCTCTTGCTACAGCTCAGCTCCCGACCGCTTGGAAAGTAAATACACCCCTTTCCTACGGTGGGGGGGGACAGCGCTTCCCTGCCCTATGGATGCGCAGCAAAGACAAACAGCCTGAAGTCTGTGAGCTTCTCCAGATGCTGCGATGGGGGCAACCGGAGGTAGAAATAACCCAGAAAAGCAGGATAACACCCCATCTGGGTGCTCCAGCCCTGACCCCCATGAGCACAAACCTTACGACAGCACAATGATTTTTGCCAAGGCAAGGATTTACTTGTGCACAATAACCTTCTTTTATCAGAGGACAGTGGACCCCCTCGCTTTGCCCCCCGGGGAGCTTGTGGGGCCCGGGGGTGGGGGGGGGACCCCGGGTGAGGATTGCCTTCAGGAGGCGTGCTTGTGCTTTCTTAGGCGCTCGCTGCCCTAGAAGGGAGAAGCGAAGCAGAGATGCAATCCCTCCTGTTTATAGCAAACCGCCTCTCGAAAACACAGCGCCTTCGCTGCAGGAGATGCGGCTTTCTGGGAAGGTGCTGCCTACTGCCGCCATGAATTAAAAAAAAAATAAATTTAAAAAAATGCTTTTAATGGTGAACTACAAAAGTTTGGGATTTTGAAGACAAAAAAACAACTTCTAGGATGCTGGGGTGGGAGCAAACTATGGGCTTCAGCGTGACAAATAATTGCATCGAGGAAGAGAAGAGCTTGTTGCCTGTAAGACGCAGAGATAACTCCAAACCCCGATGCAGGTCTTACGTGGGAAGGTGTCCCTAAATGGGTGCTCCTTTCTCGTTTGGGTGGAGGCTGCGGTCAGCCCCACTTCCTATGCGGGGTGGTTTGCCAAAGCTCTTAGTCACGCTGTGTGTGCCCCAGAAGTGGCTGCCCTCTCCTAACCTGCACTGTGACCTCCGGAGGGGAAGAAATACAGTGGCCTGAGTGGTGGGAGAGGGAATCAGGAGTTCCTGAGCAGGACTGGAGGAGACGTAAAAATAATTTGGAGAAAGTCTCAGCCCCAAATCCCCTTATTTCTTCCCCTGGGGCTGCATCCCCTCTTTGCATTCCCTTCTCCAGCCTGGGAACTGGCTCCGGCAGGGCTTGCTCTCTGCTTGAGCCTTGCAAATCTGTGATGTTTCTGAGCAGGATCACTGTAAAAGCACCCAGATGAAGTTGGGGGGGGGACACAGCTGCTTGTTGAGACTCTCCTCTTGATGAAAGCCAGTGGGGTTTTTCACCAATAGGGCAGGAGTGAAAGCAGGGCCTCAGCGTTCAGCTCCTTCTTACTAAATTGCTTATAATTCTAGGCAATGTCCCAAGGCCTGCCGAAAGGGCTGTGTTCATCATGCAACAAAATAATAGCCATCATAATTAATAAACTCTAATGGGAAAGCACAGAAGCCAGAGCGCAGGTAAATGACAGGGGCAGAGGATCCTTTTAACGTCTACAGGACTAACCCTTCACGCTTCCCTCAAAGCTGAATGCACTTCAAGTATTTTCCAACCATTTACGCGTTCGTGGCTTATAACTTGCACTGCATCCCTTCGCAAACACGGTCGCTGGGATTTCCAGGGCTGCGATGCTCGGAGCACTCGTGGATTTGCTGTCCCCGGTTAGCTCGGAGTGGGCTGGATCCCGCCATGGTCCTCGGTTGTCCTCTCCTTTCCTTCCAGCCCCATCCCCGAGCACATCTGGCCTCTCTGTGAGCATGGCTGGAGGAGAAGGAGAGGATGGGAGGGTTGGCAGTCGCTGGGGCTGGGAGAAAAGCGGGGAGCGGCGGGGGCTTAAAATAAACCCAATCCGCACATGAATGTTATTGCAGCCGTGCCGGGTAGGGCCAGGGCTGTGTCCTCCCAAGAGGAGTGCTGGCTGCCAGTAAAAATTCTCTTAACAACAATTAATAGCGTCTAATTACTCTTTCTTTTGTCTTTTACTTAGCAATGAGGCTCAGCCCAGGAAGTCCTGGCTTCCACTGTTGGAGTGTTTTGACTCTGGGACTGCAAACGGCCTCATTTCTTGGACAAACATGACCATGAAGGTTCCCAAGCTCCTGCTTGGTCCTCTCCTACCCACCACGTGAGCTCAAGGGCACTGGGTGTCACGGGGAGATACCCTGTGCCATCAGCATCTCCTCTGCCATGTTGTGTCTCAGCATGGCCCCAGATGGAAAAATTTCCCCCCTTCCCTCCCCAGGTCCCTTTTCCCCCAGTGTCCCCTCGGGGGCTGTGTCTGTCCCAGGGAAGAAAGCCACCAGCTCAGAGGTGGGTGATGCAATGGCTGCATTAAGCCAAACCAGCGGCCCCACTGTTGGCTTATACTGGGAGCCAGAGGGGGAAGTAGAAGAAAAGGGCCTGATCCTTCCCCGCTATCCTCTCTGAGCACTGATAGCTGCAGCGCTGGGATTTCCTGACCCAAAAGTGATTTCTTTAGTAGCCCTCAATGGATTTTTCTTCCTTGAATTTCTTGAGCTGCTTCTTGACCCCATGTCAGCCTTTCATCTCTTCTGGCAGTTTCTGATAGCATCCGTTCCGTTGTCCTCCCGAGGGGGACAAACAGGCTCGAAGGTGGGATGCAGCAGGATTCGTCTTCTGGCTCCTGGCACAGCAAGGGCAGGAGATGAAGGAGCGGGACCATCTCCGTGGGGGGACTTGCGTGGACAGAGGACCACAAAGATCGATTTTAACTGCTTGGAAAGAGCACCCCGATGCCGAGAGCCAGCGTAGCTGGCACGAGCGGGCATAGGTGTCTGGGACGCAGAGGGAGCTCGTTGCAGATAGGGTTTTTTGGGGGTTTTTTTGGCCAGTCCCCACCGGAGTAAAAGGCTGCAGGGACTCCCCGTGCCCTGCAGCGCGCATGGAAAGGGGGCAGGGGGTCCCGCTGCCACACGGGGAGGGGGAGGTGAAGCCACACTTGGGGAGGATGGGTGTGCAGCAGGGTGGCAGGATGGGGATTTCCCTCAATCATTTGGAAAGCATGAAAATGGGGCAAAATTCTCCCCTTGAGTTGAGGGCAGGGGTGTGACCCCTTTTCTGCCACGGAGGGGGCACGGGAGGGGACTGGCCCAGGGCAGGGCAGCAGCCACACGTGCAGGCAGGAAGAGGCAGCTAAAATAAGCAGATGGGTGGAAAAGGGAGGAGAGAGTATTAAGGAGATAACATAAAGGTTAGAGGGGAAAGTCGGAGGAAGTGAGCTGAAAACAGCCTGAATGTCACGAAAAGGTGAGGCTGAGCCTCACGACCAGTGTAGAGCGCCGAGATTAGCAAAGCCGTGTCATGACGCGCAAGGCTGCATGGAGCTACACCGCAAGCTGCCCCCCGGCATTCTCCTTCCTCCGGCATCGACCCAGGGGGTCACTTGGAAATCATCCGTAATGTCACACGTGGGCTCCCCGAGGGCAGCGTGCCTCTGCCGGCAGCAGCCCGGGCAGGCTGCCTCCTCCCTTGTGGGATTATTTTTTTATTCTCTCCAGAAGACGGTCCGCTGTTTTGTAGCATGCAATATGTCATTGGCATTTGGGAAGGAAGCCCAAATAAATGATTGGCTCCGATCATTTCTAACGTGGGATGGTTTTTATTTCAATGGCTCATCCACGTGTGGGAACAGAGCCGGTGTAACACTTTGCTGCTGCTTCAACCTTATCGTGATCCAGACTGAAATACTCGGGGGCTTTGCCTTTTCCAAATGCAGAACAAGCTTACGACTAAGCCCCCAGGTGCCATTACCTCATGTTTGTTTGCGCGGGCTGGGAATAACACCAGCAGCATTTGGTGTCAAAGCCCTGCCAGACACCTTTTTGCTTGATGTAATTCTTGCGGCAGCCACCCCAGCACCGAGGATGCTCTTTGGCCCTTACGGTTTACTCCCATTTCCTGACTGCCAATCTTCATTTAACTCGTTGAGCTCTGCATCACGACACAGCCAAGGGGATGAGCCTCGTGGCCTCGGTGGAGGAGCTGGGGCTGCAGCAGCTGGAGAAAAAGGAAGAGGAGAGGGCTGGGGAGATAAAGCCCCCTCCCCAGCAAGCCTGTGCTGCAGCTGATAAGAGCCCTCACGGGTTGTAATGGGAGCCCTGGCTGCCTGTTTCCTCACAAAGTCATGACTCAGGGATAATGTTCACATCCTCTGAATGGCGAGGGAGCTAAAAATACAGCCAGGAAAATGAGAATGAGCGAGCGAGCATGAATGAGAGCGTGAGTGAGAAATGCACTGGGGAAAAGAGAGAGGAAGCATGAATGAAAGAGCCTGGGAGAGAGAGAGTGAAAATAGCCGGACCCTTCCAAGTTTCCAAGCTGCAAACCTTTGCTTGCAATCAACGCTCTGGCAAAGGCACGCCTGCGAGAATATAAACCCGTCCCGTGAATTTGTCTCTGCAAGCAACCCTCCTGGCATCACCCCCCGAGAGCGGGAGGGCAGGACACCCCGCTCCGGAGGGGCTGCGTCCCCCGGGGACACTGTGGGGGCTTCCCCCATGCCACCCATGCCACAGCGTCATCCGCAAGGGAGGGTGTCCTGCCTACTTGGGCGTACTTGAGGATAGGAAGACATGCTTAGGCCTGCCCATGCGCAGACCCGAACGGACAAGCAAGTTGTCCCGTGGATGCACGCGTCGTATGTAGTCTCTCCCGGAAGGATGGATGTGCCTCTGCCCTCGGTGTGGGTCCTCACCAGGGTGGGGCGGGCTTGGGGAGCCCCACTCTTCCCCCAGACCCTGTTTCTCCAGCATTTCCTAGTGTTTTTTTTTCAATAAGCCTGTTGCTGTGAGTTACTGCCTTCGCCCTCTCTGAGCCCCAGGCACCTGCACGCACACAAGAGCTCGTTCTCCTGGGAAGAGAAATGATTTTGCCCCCTGCCATAGCCCCCTTGTATCACAAATGGCCCCTTGGACCTGAAATACGTTTTACACATTTATTGCAGCGGTGAGGTCTCACCCGCAGCCCCCTTGGCACTGGGCACTGTACCAGCACAGAGGAAAGGACGCTCCCTGTCCCCCATCCTCTACCGCTCCCCTCCTGCAAAGCCAGTGTGGATAAATGGGCCTTAGAGCAGGTCTTCAAGGTTAGGAGACCCTCTTTGCCCTGCGTAGAAGGTATATTCCAGAGCAAGATTCTAAGAAGTGGCTCTGGGTGCTTGGGAAGCACCTGCAACATCGCTTTCTCTCTGGCTTTGGCAGGACTGAGGGAAACCTCCTGCGGAAAGCAAAGCCCCTTTCGTGCAGACTGCAGGAGTTCAATTACAGAGAGGTTTTTCTACCAAAATGCCATTTCCTGATGTCTCCTTTCCCTCGCCATCTTGGCCGGCAGCGCCGAACACGTGGGCTGAGGCAGGGGAGCGGCTGCTCCCTGCCCGCAGTGCCCAGAGAGGGCTGGCAGGGAGCAGTCTCCCCGACACATCCCATCTCCCAGCACATGCCGGAGCCTTGTTTCAATTATTTCCTCCTGGGTAATCCGGCTGATCTGACACAGGTCCTCGCCTGCCACTTCCCCGCTCCTGGATTTTGTTCTGAGTTTCTTTTGTCTGAGGTTTCCTCCGAGGGGTTGGGCTGGGAGAGGGATACTGGAAGGGTGCTGCCGTGTGGGGCAGGGAGAGCCCATGGGTCTCTAAGAGCCATTAGACACGCACCGACCATGTTTAAGACATCCTCGGGAGCAGCTCTGGGGCGGGCAGGTATTGCAAGGGTGCTGGGATCACGAGGACGCCGGGGCCAAGCCACGCGATAAAAGATGGGGAAAGAGGTTCACGGCTGGATGGGGACAAGTTACCATCCTGGCCCCCGTCCCTGGTGCTGACGGCAGGGCCTTTGTGGCAGAAGAGCCTCACGCCAAGGACCAAAGGTGCTAAGAAACCCCTACGAACAGGAGGGTCTCTACCACCGCCTAACTGGGATTTACCTAAAAAGAGCAAATCCAGCCCAACATCCGCTGAAGTTGTAAAAAAGAGCAATTCTTGTACACCCACCCTCCAGACTTGCAGGGGAATCAGGCTACAGAGGGGAAGTGGGTTCCTAAGCAACGTTTTTGGGGAAATAAATAAAAAAGGATTGCTGACTCCTGAGTCATATAGGTCCTATAGGTGCTGCAGGGTTTCTGACAGCGGGAAGTCGCTCCCGGCCCCGCCGCCGTGGCCGGCCGCTGTCTGGGTGCCTGGATGCCAGTGGGTCACAGAGGGACGAGACCAGCCGGCAAAGCCGGGCTAAATTTGACCCATATCACAGATAGGAAGCGAGATTAGGTCCTTCTCCGTCATCGCTGCTGAGCCCAGCTCTCCTGACAAAGGCCCCAGGGGTGAGCCTGGTGCTAATCCAAGGAGCCAATTTTAGAGCCCGCTCTCTGCAGACAATCTCTGATTGTTTGGGCTGTTTTGAAGTTTTTCCCAGCCGCACCGTCATCGCATCCTGTGACTTGGCAGGAAAGGCTTTTGTGCAGGCACGGCTGCCAAGAAGCCCAAGAGGTGTGACAAGCGTGGGCTGCACGTCCCCCCCAGACCCGTGTCCCTCCTTGGGCGTCGGGCAAGGGGCTCGGTGGCCTCGGTGGAGGTGGCAGGGAAAAGTGGGTGGCTCCGGGCAGCAGCTTGTCTGCGATGTGACGGCTGTGCCAAGGGGACCGAACAGAGGTGTGGCAGCCCAGGGCCACCCACCCTGGGTGTAGGGGAGCCCTCCAGCCACTGCAGGTGGGTGGAGGTGGCTGCAGCTGCGGGGCACCCCAAGGAGCTCGGACGGCGCCATGAGATGCTGAAAGGAGCAGGGGATTTTTCTCCTGGGCTGGGGAAAAAGCCATTACAACTGCAGCACAACTCCTCCCCTTCTTTCTCCTGCTAAATAATGTCTTTTTTCCTCCCAGCAAACTACTAGCACCACGCACCTTCCTGTGCACCCCCAGCACCATTGCACCCCCTTTTCAGCTCCCTCTTCACCCGCAGCCCATCAGCCACCGGGCACGATCCAGCTCTGCCCGTGGGTTTTCCCTTTCGGCTGTCAGCAGTTTTGCCGGCTCGCTCTCGAAATGGGAAGCAGCCAAAGCAAGCCGAGATACCTGAACCTGCCATCCACCCACTTCTTGTCTGGACTCAAGATGTTTCAAAGCTCTCCCCTTTCTATTTCTATCCTTATTGTCATCCTGCTTTGAGAGGAAGGTCTATTATCCCCCCCCCCCCCCTTTTTCTCTCTACAAAAATGGGACATTGTTTCTTCTTTCTTTGATTTAAAAGCCAAAAACAGTTATAGGAAACTGTTCAGCAGATGTTTTACAGTATGAACCTAGAAAAAAAAAAATAAAAAAGAAAAGCTCTCCGATTTTGCTTGAGGATCTATATTTAGCCTAATGCTTCCTCCGATTCAGGGTTTGTGTTGGCATAGGCGAGGCGTAGGTTTAAGCACTTTGATTGTAGCATTTATTTTATTTCTCCCATTTGCTGCATCCATTAAAATCTGGAGCTGACTGCAGGAGCTAATGAAGCTCATTCAGGGAGGAGGTAAATTCAGCTTGCTCTGTGTTTCAGCAAGGTCCCTTTCAGCCCACAGATGCGCAGGATGGGATTGAAAAAAATAATTTCTCATCCTATTTGCATTAGGATAAGCAAGGCTGCATCCGTGCTCAGGGCAGTGCCCTGTGCTCGTGCCCAGGGTGGCCAAAATAAAATGAAACTCCCGGCTGAGATTTATAAAGTCTCAGAGGGAGATTTATAGGCACTGAATGAATCGACGTTGTGAGCTTCGGTTCCTTACGACGCGCTGAAAATGGCATTCGCTGGTTTTTGGAAACAGCTTCCATTAGGAGAGCCAAAACTCATCCCATAAACCTTCCCCAGGCCAGACTCCTGCTGACTTCAAAAACCCAAGGACTCAGTACCAGCTGAGCGAGACCTTCCGGATAAGGATGAGGGTTAACACCACCAGCCGTGTCTGTTCCTCCCTCAACCAGAAGCAACAGAAGAAACCTCATCTTTGCACCATGAGATTATACTGTGGGTGGGAAATAAGAAAGCCATCTGCTACCTGCAGGTCTGGGAAAGGCTGGGCAATGATGGCATCTCACCCTCTGTGAAATCCATCCCCTGTCGCCACGTGTACCCTAGTCACAAACGCTTGCAGTGCCACTCGACAAGGCAGACCGAGGAGAGGTTTGGCGGTGGAAAATCGAAGCTTGGAGTTTGCCCAGGAGACTGAGAGGAAGCTGACACCGTGTTATCACTGCCTGGTGAAGTCTGAGGCATTCCCCACCTGGGAAAAGCATCTGGAGTGGGAGCGGCAGCGCCGTGATGCTCTGCCACAGTGTTCTCCGTCGGCCCTTCCTGCGAGCCACGCTCCCCTTCCCTCCCGCTCTCAGCCTGAGCCAAAATTTCCGTATCGTGCTGCAGGGCACCGGGCTGGAGCTGCCAGCTGTGCCCCGGGGATGTCAAGGGAAAACCCTAGGGAAAACCTGCTGGGATGCAGGTTCCCACAGGCTGGCACTCCGGATATGTGCGCAGGCGGCCGCATTTGGGTCCCCAGCAATGGGAGAAGGAGCAAGAGGCTCAGAGGTACCTTTGGGATGCACTTCCTTCTGGACTTTGTGCTGAAAACCCGTGTGTTTGCAGCTTATGAAGGCCGGGGATACCAGGACTTCATGCTGGGTCTCCTAAGGAGCGTCTACAGTGGGGCAAGACTGTGCTGAGACCCTGTAGACAGTAAAAGATGGACAATCATCAGCAGAAGAAACCAGGTGTTATTCAAGTGCACAGAAGATGTGTGTTAATGAAGATATAGCTTGTTTGCTACAGCTGGTCCGGCAAGTAGCCCAGAGATCCTTTGCCAACCTCCTTAGCCTAATGGAGAGCCAAATCTAGGACCAAAAGTAAAGCCCGTACTTGCTTACTATTGGAAGCTGTCAATCAGAAATAGCCGCACTGTGGTCTTATTTCCAGGGCTGTAAACCCAGCGCATCTCCACTGAGGTGGGAGGTGCAAGTGGGCACCCAGGTATAAGGGCAGGGAGGAATTAATTAGCGCTGGCCTTAAATGTGGCACTGGGCATCACTGGCAGTCATCTGGGCTGTGGTTTCGATGCTGAAATCAAAGCTGTGTTTCCAGACATTAATGGCTTGTTTGTTGTCTAAGATGGTGGAAAACCAGATAAAAGCCGTAGCCCAAATGACCTGTTTGATTTCCAATAGGGCATTGTTTGTGCAGTTTCTAAATAGCCTACATTAGAAAGACAGAGCAATTTAAAAGGCAAACTCACCCAAATTCATGGGCTGAGCTCTGGGATGCTGGAAGGATAAAGGTCTAATTCATAGAAAACATCTTTGGCTCCTTTATTTAGTATTTCTGTATATTATATATGCAGACAACCAGGAATGTCATTTTTTCCAGACTGCTTTTTGCATAAATTAGGATTGTTTGCTGTTCCCCAGCTAACCCTGCCATGACCCCCCCTCCCCTCCAGCCCCTCTTGCTCTGCTTAAAACCCATGGGCCTGTGCTGGCTCCCACAGACTCCTGCGAGTGCTGGGAAGAGGGAAGGCAGGCTGGGACACCTCGAGCTGCCCGGGGTGGCTTTTTTGGAGAGCTGTGGAGCTGCAATAAGGATGGGCAGGTTAATGAAGCACTTAGAGCAGGTTGTAGGACATGGGTGAGGGTCCCCCCTCTCCTGGGTAGGTGTGTCTGCCTCAGCCATCCTCGGACGGTGGATGCTGGGACATGGTCATGCTCCTGGGGTCAGGTAGCGCTGCATGTGCTGAGGAAACGCCTTGGGAGATGCGAAGAGCTCCTTAACGCAGCCTGGATCCGGGTGGAAAGCTGCTCGGCCCCGGGAGCGCTGATAAATGAGACGCTGCTGCTTCCCCTCCCACCCACACACTTCCACTTTCACTTCACATGTGGGACCCAGCACTGCGATCCCCAGGCTGGCCATAAATAACCCCTCCATCACCAGGCAGTCACGGTGACAGCGTGTATTAAGCCAGCCAGTACCAGTGTTATTTTTCCTCTTTCTTCCTCCTGGAGCTCTTGGCGTCCTTCACAGAGGGGAACATCACACCTCTCGGGGGATGTCACCTGTGTCCTGTTATCCTGCCTGAGCTCCCCTGATAATTGGTGGAGGATACAAAAGAGAATCTGTCCAAACGTGCTTGGTGGAGCTTGGGAATTAAATATGAAAAGACACAGCTGTTCCGAAAGCCTAATCTTTGTCACAGACAAACTTTCCTTGACCTGGAACCACGTGGAAAATAAACAGAGAGGTAAAGGACATGTTAATAACTCATTTCCACAAACCCAAGCCTCACATTTCTGCTACTGTATTTCTTTTCCCCCTCCTGCTCGCTCGCATAACGAAAAGTATTTTGTAAGACACATACATTTTTGCATTGTTTTAGATGTGCAATTGGAGCACTGTGCTGAAATATCTCCAGTCTACATTCAGCCGCCGGGCACGTCACACAACTTCCCTGCCCTACGGTTCCTCATACAGAAACACAAGATAATAATATTTTCGTTGCTGAGCACGTAACTGACATTTCTGGCTGGCTGGTGGCACCCAGGAGGGCACGGATTTCAGCTTGGACCTCCTGAGCTTGTTGTAAAAACCACCGAACCCTTGTTGTCCTCTGTTGTGTGTCTGTCAGCTGAGGGAGAGCAAAAAGGTCCATTTGATATTGGAAAAGGCCTCAAGAAAAAGAGAGTTTCCCAGGTTTATCAGCTAGCCATATAACCCCAGTGCAATGAAATCTCCTAATTCTTACGTCATTCGAGTTCTTTCTCCTCCTCACCCCCAGCACAGTGGCATTTCTGACATCGAAAAGATGTGAGCCATGAAAGGAGAAGCCCAGCGACTTCAAAGGATGTGCTGTGTTGGGTCTGAGTCAAGTGATGAGTCACGAAACAACGGTGATGGAAAGCTAACTGCTCCTTTCTCCAGGCCCGGGCTCACGCACGGGGACCACGAGCTGATTTATGGGTGCAGCTGAGACGCTGTGCTCGGCACTGCTGCTGAGATGTCCCTCTCTCGCGGGGTGGGGGGAAACAGACCTCCTGAGGTCTGCAGGACCACCTCGAGCGGAGCCAAATGGAAAACTTGGGCTCTCCCTGTTCTCCAGATGCCGCTTCAGCCTCTCTGACAGTCCTTAGGGGCAGAGCAGGAGCTTTTTCACCACTCAACCCTTCCCCAACATTTTTGGAGGCACTGCTTGCCAAGAGGGAGGTCTTCCAAACCCAGGACATCAAAGCCACCTCCCCCTGCTCTCCAGGCAAGGCCACCTACACTACAGAAACCAGTATCTAAAGAGAGCAGGTGGCACGGCGGGACCCAGCTTTTGGATTTTGGCTGGTGTCCTCAGACAACGGCGGCAGCAGTAATGATAATTACACCTTCCCATTCATTATCACCCGAGTTTAACCAGAATAAGCTGCTTATTATTTTCAGAATGGGCTTTATATGACATTTTCACTGCGGTGCTAATCTTACTTTTTTAAAAGAGGATGCAAAGGGAAGCAGTTAAATGATCTCAATTCATTTTCTGTATTTTTATACTGGCTTGGGAAGCAGTTGACTTTTTAAAAATGTCAAGATATTTATCAACATTTTGAATTTCACTACAGCAAGATGCAGGGAATATTTTAACAGATAAAAGAAAATAAAAATATCTCTCTTTTTTTACCCCCGTGCTAATAGTAAGTTAAGTAATAAAGAGCAAGTGATTAACTGGCTGCTGAATTCGTTTTGAAATCTGGCCAGATGTGTTCGAGCAGGAATTGTTAGTTGATAGCATTTTTGTAAATCTGATCTTTATTTATATACTTGCCTGGGAAAAGAGCACTTGTGAAATCTGGCTTTATAGTCTTAGATTAAATGATTTTGGATGAGGATTTTAATTTACAGATTTTGAAGAGGGTATATGTGATGAAATCCTATCTGTTTTTTCTCTGAGTGTATCAGATAGTCTAATAAAAGATCCCCCTCTCAACCAAGAGGCTTAATTTTTCTTGAAATGAGACAACTGGTAAATGATGACTGATTTTCCAGTTAACATTTTCATAAATGATAATTGATTTACCTTTTTCTTACAGCTTTCAGGAGCTCCTGTGCATCCTTCCCCTGCATTGTTAATGGCGTGAGTGGGGCAGGCACCTGCACAAAGGAGATTACAATGATAATATTTATGTTGGCTTTTAGAAAAGTGATTATTTTTTGTGCTTACAAGGCAAAATTCACTAATTTGCATCTTAAGGGCTCAGACTGGCAATGTTACGGCTAGAACTTCCCTAGAGATGTTGCTTAACATCAGAGTTAGAGCTGAGTGGAAATTTCTCACTTCCTCTTCCAGAATGAAAATATCGATGGGACTTGGTGTTATTTTGGGTTTTATCATACATACACACGTGTATGTATATATAGTCGTGTGTATAGACTAAAAATGAAAACTCAAAGCTGAAGGAAGGAATTTTTCTGCACGTTGTATCACATCCAAGCCAGCCTAGCATCTTCAGATGCCAATTATTCCAAGCCCGTTTCTGCACGGTTCTCGTGCCCCTTAGAGAAGAGAGATAAACCATGTATGAGCAAGTTTATAGCCATTAACTCAATCCATATGAAGGAGATTTAACTGTAGCAGCTTCTAACTTAATATGGTCTCACAAAAGTCATGTGTGGACCCGTTTTAAGCATTCAGGATGCTCCCATACACCCTGAACACCCTGAACTGCTTCTCTTTTAGTGTATATCCTGTATCCATCACATCGTACCCAAGATGATGGATCTGAGCTCCTGCCCAAGGAGGGAAAAACCCTATTCTCCTGCTTTTGAGGGCAGATATTTCCCCCTCAACTTGGACCGGGCATGCAGCACCCTTGGGCTCCACACAAGGGGGCAATTCATCTGGTGTTCGGCCCTGGCCAGCAGCGATGAGCTCTGGTGATGCCTCTAGTTTGCTTTCGAGGCCAGCCAGCGACGAAAAGCCTCAGCACCTGGACACCAGATGTGCACAGCTCTTGGTAGACCACTGCTGAAGCATCTGGGGCACAGGCTGTGTGTCATTGCCTTGATTTTGAGGAGGGGCAGGAGGGAATGCTGCTGCAGCTTGGGCAAACCTGCCACAACTTTTACAAGCACAGGCACCTCCTTGATCTGGCCGTATCACCTTCTCCCAGGGCAAACAGAGGCTGGGAAGGTAACCCTCCAAATCACGATCCCCTTTGCTCCCTTGTGCTGGGGTCAGCATGTAACACCAACTAAAAGCAGACAGATTCAGGTGCTCGGAGTCATTTTATCAGTTCCTGCTCTGGTTTTCCAGTGTAATATGGAAATGATGATACTTATAGATCCATAAAGGGATGTGGAAGCTTATTACATGCAGCTTCTCACCCTTAGTGGCTTCTGATCCTCAAGCAGGACCACAAGCCGGCAGGGTCTCTCCCTGGAAAGTAAATTTGGGGGTTGCAAGGGATTGAATTGTGGTAGGTGACAGTCAGTGAAACTCAGAGCACTCTTGCGGGGATGAATTTTGCCCAGGTGATCCATGTTCACTCCCCAGCTCCAGGATGCAAACCGTGACCCTCTCCGGTCGTAGCCACCTTCAGCGTGATGCTGCTCTCATTTTCCACCCGTTCCTCTAGCTGCAAAATGGTGATAAGGATTTCTTAGGTTATTGGGAAAGGGGCTGTTTCTGCTGACACCTATGTCCGGCACCTTCCCGAAGGAGCCTGTGTGCCCGTGTGCCCCTAAATCTAAGCAGCCTACCAGTGTGCAACACGTGAAACATCCACGAGACATCTCAGATTCGGTAAAAACATTAATAACTACTTAAGTTAAACATTAAGGAATCATTTTATTTTTTTATGAGTAGAAAGAAAATCCAAACCATCTGGAATGGAAAGTACTTCTCGATGCACAATGGCTTTATGATAAATTCCATGAGCTACCCGAAATTTAACCCAACTTTGTGTTGCGAGCTGAAGCAACTGGCTTAGGTGACTGATGTGACAGCACTGACCCCGAACCCAGGCAACCACGTGCAAGCCGAGCGAGGTGATGTGCGCGCAGCAGACATCGTGCTGCCTTGTAAGAAACAGCCGAAACCAGAAGCCTCTCCATTTTGCAGACACACAGTCGATTGGACAGCCATAATACAGAGGCTATTAATATATAGATCACTGTATCGGAAGAACCGTCTGCTGAAGAGCAAAGCATCCAGCTCAGGGAAAGACATCTTGTTTGCAGCTGCCGGCGGGGTTATCCTGCAGCCTTGGGAAGAGTTGCCCAGATAAAAATTGATTGCTGGATGCATTCCACTCCTTTGGCGCTCAGACGTGACTGAGCCTTTGTACCAAAGCCCAGGAGGCTGGAAACCTTCCCGAGAAGATGGGAATCCTGTAAATAATTTCCTGCATTAAAATAGCTACAAGAGCAATCCGTGCCTTACGGCTGCAAGTTCAACAGGTAACGTATATTCGGGCCACCTGTAGCTGTGCATTTCTAAGTTAAGGCAAGGGCTAAAGGAAAGATTCATTCTTCATTTAGGAGCTGGAGAAAATCCTCAAAGGACCTGTTAATCGTTTTATGTGCATAAATATTGGGGGTTTCTTTTTATTTGTCACTATGTGTATTTGAGCAATCTCCTGGACTGGGGCGGGGGGTGAAGAACAGGAGAGACCTTTATGCCTGTGAACACTGGTTTTGCATGTTTGATTCCTCTGGGAAGCATTTGGCAGCAATAGGTGCCACAGAAGCCCTGAGCAGGCAGGAATTATCCACGTCGCAGCAAATGCAGATTTGGTCTGCACTTTGCAAATGTCCACTTAGCTGAGAGTATCCAAAATACCTGGTTTTGGACTGGGAAAGGGTGTCCCCAGGAGCTATTTCTCTCCCCAGACTGATCAGTACTTCAGCCTGGATTTCCAGTCAGAGTACTTAGATGTACATGCTGCTTTTTTTTTATTGTGAGGGTGCTGCAGACTTCCCCAAAAACCAGCCACTTAGCAAATATTCTGGCAAGGAGAATACTACAGCGTGGGCTCACTGAGGCAGTAAGGGCCGAGTCCCATGGCTGTGTCCTCTTTTTTGCTGTTATAGTACCGTTCGCTGCTGGGATTTCTAGGGAAAAATCACAGCAGCTGTTCCCAGCCTCCCATTTCGCCCGTAAACAAAATGTCCCAGAACAGCACATATGTAACGCTTGGTGTTTGGGCTTTGCCCTGCTCCTGGGGCTGCTGGCAGGGGCTCAGCTGGAGCGGTTGCTCACAAAGACGGTGTGATGGGGATCTGCGCTGGAGCTGGAGAGGATTATCAGCCTGGAGCCCTCTCCTGGAGGAAAAAGCAGCTCTGCTGCCCGGAGAGTGAGAGCAGGAGAGGCGGGAGGGGCAGATCCTCCTGCATCCAGGATCTGGGGGTAACGCTGGGGCTTGAGAGGTCCTTGGCCAGGCTGTGAGGGTCGGGCAGGCTGGGCAGGGGGAGGCAGAGGCATTAGGAGAGGGCAGCCCCAGGTCCTGCTCTCCCAGAGCGGAGCGGGTAAGTTACACCGAGTTTTTTGGAGCGAGTCCGCTGCAACCTGCGTTTCTGTCCCCCTCCCTTTTCCTGCCCAGCCAGGAAAGCACTCGCCTGCCCTTCTGGTTGCAGCAGCCTTCTCCTCTTCAGAGAGCCCCTGGCCTCCTTTAGCACCTGTGTTAAAAGCAGTCTTTGGGGTGAGGCAGGTTGGGACCATCCACCTCTGTCAGAGGAGGGAGCTGAACCAGTGGCTCCCAGCGCTGCCCGAGCATCTCCCCTCCCTGGTGCCTTATATAAGGGGAGATTGCTTCAGCCTTTTTGCTTTTAAAAGCAAGCAGCAGCTACCGTGGCTTTTCTTTTGGCATGCCTGGTACCAGAGGCGTGCGATAAGGGGGTTCGGAGCATGCTACCAGGCTGTGTCCGCAGCAGCCGGGAAGCCTGAGGGCTGGATCCTGCCCTGCCTTGGGCGTAAGGCAGGCACCAGAAAGCACAGCGCTCTGGAGCCAGCGGTGCCCGGGGATATGGACGGGAGCAGGAAAGGCAGAGGTGCCCAGGGGACCTTTTAGGAGGAAACAGCAGTTTCTGCCATTTGGCACCTCCAGGCAGAGGCAGGAGCTGAGCTGAGGTTGGGGGATCAGGGCTGCATAAACCTCACCCTGGTCGTGCTCTGCCTGCCTTTTTTTTCAGTCGCCAGGCAAGAATAAGTTCCACTTCACAGGGACTTTGGGGGGGCCGGAGTAACACTTACGAAGCACGCTGAAGCCCTCGGATCGCTTTACAGGACGCAGGAGCAGCATGGACCCAAAGGCCACCATCGCAGCCTGGCACCCCGTGCCCGGGGGGGCTGGCAGGAGGTTACCCCCCCGTGACCACTTCCAACCAATATCTTTCTTTTTTGTTTTTTTTGTTGGGTTTTTTTTGTGGGCCCCCCCCCCCCCCCCGTGACATCTGCCAGAGGTGGCTTTTTCCTGGCTGGCGGTGGCCGCCGGAGCGTGAGCGGCATGGATTTCGCCTTTCCCACCGCCCTGGATGCGGGGCTGACCACTCCCCCTCCCTTTGAATAGGCGGCCCTGCTGCAAACACTATGGTATTTCCATCCTCTCCAGCTCCAGCGCAGAGGATAGCACCAGGTAGTTGGAAAGAGATCGGAGACAAGTGTGGGAAGCCGTGGAGGACATAAGCTTTTCCCCTGGTCTTTCAGCTAAGTAGTAAGTGGCGGTGGGGAGAGAGTCTCTTTAAACTCTTTTGTGGGTTGTAGGTACCTGTGTTCATTTTCAGGACATCTAAGGTTTGTTTTGCCAGTGATTTACTTTTACTCTCTCCATTTCCAGTTTCACACAGTAACTGATTCATGTGTTTGCTAACAGTACTGCAGAATCTTATATAAATGTCTGAGCTGATGCTTCCCTTTAAAAATCCCCTTTTCTTTAATATAGAGTATATAAATTTTATATGTATGTTTAGGAGAACATTATTATTTTCCTCATCTAGGTAGAAGGCTGTGCCTTGGCATCATTACAGTGGATTAAATTTGCAGTTCCTTTTATGTTTTGAGTTGCATTTTGGTTTGGATGGAGGTTGGTTTGTTTGTTTTCACTGCAAGGCAAGGGGAGAAGCAAAGTGCCCTGAGGGTTGGATGCTCACTCAGCTCCCTCCAGCCCTGCGCACAGACAGACAGACAGACAAGGAGCAGACCCCCCCTCAGACCAGGGCTGATTCCTGGTTTTGGAGGGATGCTCATAAGGGGTTTGCTGCCGCATCTCCCCCTGTTTTCAATAGCGATGGCATCCCCCAAAGGGCAGAAAGTGCCACAGGTGCCAGCATTTGCTTTTGGGAGGAATTGGAGCCCTGAGGGTGACAACTGCAGGGATGTGCTGCCGTGCTGCTGCCATTCCTTGGGAAGGGCACAATCCTGCACCCCTCACCCAGCCAAATAGACCCAGTGGGAATTACGAGTCCCTGAGGAGCACAGGCAAGGCCTTCCCCCTTCCCATTAGTCTCTAAATCATTGCTTTGCATGTGGCCACTCCTTTGGTATTACAGTTACCATCAACTTCCCATCCTGTGCTGTCAACTGACACCTTTGGGGGCTGTGGGCTGGGTCCAGAGCGGTTTCCTGCTTACAGGCTGTTCGTGCTGCCTCTAATTCAGCTGGTTTTTTAAGCTTTCCCCTGCCTGTCATGTAAACAATTTTCTGGCAAGCCAGATTTTTTGGGCTACCCAGGCATTTTTGCCTTGGGTGGCAGGGAATAGCACCACTCACCCAGTGGCTGGGATTTGGGTGGAAGCCCGCCACGCGTTTTGTGCACCCAGCACTGGGACGTGTATGTGTGTCCCTTGTCCTCAGCTTCACCGCTGAGCTTCGGGGCACCTCGTGCCCCTCCAAACCAGAAAACACCTCGGTGCTATTTTCCTCTCTATACATCTGGCAAGTTGAGGCACAAAAGGTAACCTAACTTTCTAAAGCGGTTTGGCTACCTAATGAAGAGAGGTGCTTAGTGGGATCTGGGCAGACTGGTCTCAAGCGTCCTGCTGCGGGTCATACAGGGAGTCTAGAGCAAAACCCAGACTTACAGCTGGGCCATCAATCCCTGACCAAGACCCCTTTGCCACGGGGCAGACCGGGCTCTCTGAGATGGGGACCGTGTGCTCCTCGCAGGGCCAGATCCTTCCCTGGTGCAAGGGATCCCTCGCTGAACTGCCGGAAACTTATACGGTTCTTTCCTCTTTTGCTTTGCCCCGGCTGAGGATCTGGCCCATGATGTTGTGCTGTAAGTCTATTATTTCACGGAGGGAAATTAATGAGTGAAATAACAGATGACCTAATTAAACACCCACCCCCCACCCCCATTCACATCTTCCTGCAATTGCAAGTAGCTGCTTGCTCCAAGAGAGAGCAGCGTGATTTAATGGCAACAGCCTCTCTGGTTTAGTATCCCACCTAAACCCCTCTCCTTGCCGTGACCTGCGCTGTCGGCTCGCTTTAGATTTGGTGGTGCTGTTGACGGCGGCATTATTTTCGCTTAATTATAAAATGGCAACTAAGTAATAGACGAATGAGCAGGGTAAAGGAGAAGTCTAAAGCAGAAAGCAGTTTACTACCAAGCACAGAGAACAAGGGCTTGTGGGCGCGTGTGTAGGGGACTGGTCCAAACTTTAACTCTCCCGGCACTATCTCATGACTGCTGTCATCCGTCCCAGCTAGAGCTTGTCCAGCCAAATGGGAAGGCTCTTAAGATACCATCATATCTCCTTCAGATCTGACAGCTCCTGAGAAAAGAAAGCGCACAGCATTAAAGCAGAAAGTGATGTGCTGACAGGCAGCCCCCCCCGCCCCCGCCCCTGCTAGCCGCATCATTCCCAGAAACAGCGCGGACAACCTTCTTACGGCAACGCTAATCCGACTGCAGTCATCACTGTGTAGTTAAGATAGAGGCTCAGGGGCTCAGATACTCGGCCTCTCACCCTCACTTTCTCCGTATCACCTTAGCCAAGTCATTTAATCTCTTGGAGTATTTACAGAGGGTACAGAAGGGCAATTGCTATATTGCTCTATTTACCATAGCATCATTATTTACTGCCCTGCCCAGTTTCCCTTCAGTAAATCAGGTATTATCTTTGAGAACACTGCAAAGCTTTAAAATCATAACAAATGTGGGATCCCCTGATATGAAATGGAGACAGGAGGTGGCCGATCTGTTAAAAAGCGTGGTTTGTAAATAGGCAGCAGGAAGAGCATGCTCATCTCTATCCCTCGTATCCCTGCATTAGGGACGCTTCTTTTATTTTAAGCTGGTGCCAGGGTTTGATGAATTGAATGAGGTTTTTAACATGCCAACAGATCAACAAACATTCTTTCCCCTGAGAACTGAACTGGCAGGCGGCCTGGAAAGTGCCAGGGTTTCACGGGTTAAAGCCTTGCGGAAGAATGTCATTTCCACGAGCTATTTTCCCCACCCCCTCAAAGATGATAAATTATTACTTGATGCAAAAATAAAATGGCTATCAGTAAGCAGCTTTGGGTCAGCAAGCTGCCAGCGCAGCAGCCCATGGAGGATGGTTGCCTTGAAGGTGCTGCTTCTCATTTTTCAAGTCTTCATTCACGTTCTTGAAGTCAGAAATATTTTGATGGGGTTGCTGATGCTGCCCCGTCCTCCTGGCTCCTCATCTAACCCCACAGAGAGGGAATTTTCTTGGTTTATTGGGACAGAGAAAAGCGCCCGAGTACTGTTTTGCAGCTGTCCCAGTCGTGCCGCCCTTCAGCGACAGCTTTGCTGGGTTGCCAGCCTGGGGCTGAGGGATATGGGATGGGCAGAAGCTGAGTGTGATCCTGCAACTCAGAAACTGGGGAACAATCTGAGCCGCAGGATTTTACAAGAGACAGGGGAGACCTGTGCACAGAGCACTAAACTGGGAGACTGAGGTGGGAGC
The DNA here is from genome assembly GCA_034782735.1 of Sagittarius serpentarius. Classification (NCBI taxonomy): domain Eukaryota; kingdom Metazoa; phylum Chordata; class Aves; order Accipitriformes; family Sagittariidae; genus Sagittarius; species Sagittarius serpentarius. The sequence goes on from JAVKLA010000081.1 coordinate 3,328,520, forward strand.
TGCTGGTCTGACTCTGCCACAGGAAAGTCACTGTTGTCTCACTCCACTTCCCTTTCCCCATCCTTAAAATGATATAACACTAAAAAACTATATAGGAATATTTTAAAGGGTCTTCACATATCCAACAGACAAAGTTTGCTTTGTTTTAATATACATTTTTAACTCCTTCCTAACTTCTGCATGGGTGTGTGTGTTAATCATGAGGACAAACAGCTTTTCCCTTTTTAAACTAAACTTGGTAATTTGTTTAAAAAAAAAACCCACTCTTGTAAAAGAGGAGGGATGGATGTTGAAATGAAATTAAAATTCTAATTTAGTTTAGAAATGACCCAGGAGTCTAATAGCTTTGGCTGGTACTTGATCAAGTCCCAAAATAAATGCTGCTTCTCCCACACATGTTTTCACAATAAGACAGGAATAATAAGAGCAAACAATAAGCCTGAAGTCAAGCTGTTAAGTCATTAAGGATTTTACCAAATGGCTCTGATTCCCCTCTATTTATTAACAGCTCTCAGCAAGCTGTGGATCTTGATTATCTTGGTGTAAATCTGCAGTGATTTCCTTAATATCGGCCAAGTTACCTGCCACGAAGAGCACTATCATTGAATTTAGTTCAGCTGCAAGCTCCTGAGCGGTCATTAAAGCTATCTAATGGCATCCAAAGGGAGGAGAGGAACTATTTAGGCTCTTATTAGAGGAAGCTAAAGAGAAGAAAAATATCCCTCAGACATCAGGGAAACTTGCTGACAGTGAGAGATGTATTGAGCTGTGAAGTAGTTTCCTATGGGAAGTGGTGGAAGTTCTGTTAAAATTAGCCGGGACAAAGCACACCAGAGCTCCCTTTCTGCTGTCATCTTGCCTCCCGTTGCTGGCCTTGCACAATTATTTTGTGCACAGAATCTGCTCACCTGCCTTTTTCAAGTATGGCTTGTCTTCCAGGTCGCTTTCACAACCTAAAGCCTGCGTGCCTCTGTCGCTGAACCCACAACACCCCTGTCCCCGCCACCCCCCGGCCCAAATCTGCATCAGGTTGGGGGACTGAATTTAACTTGCATTTTAGCTGGACTTGCCTTGAACAGCCAGGGATGGGAGTGCAGATGGTTGCTGAGGTTGCATTGTATTTCTCACCCCGACTTGTGCTTTTTAACAGTACAGCTTGCAGGGGAAGAGAAACCAAAAATCAAACAGTCCTTGCTATAAGTCTTTTGGAGCCGCTGTCTAGAGATGATAACTCCCCTTTTCCAGTCCAGGGCTCGGGAGGGGGTTGCTGGTGCTGCTTTACAGCTCTGGCAATCTTATTGATATTCTTTATTGCATGAAGCCTTGTCTTGGGTGTCAGGATGGGTTTAGCGCTTCTCCTGTGACTGAAGCACATGCTGCTTCGAGCATCCACGTGTGGTACTTTGCTGGAAGGTTCAGCTGGCAACGGCATCCTGAGAAAGACGCAAACGACATTCAGAGAGGCATGAAAGCAGCTCTCGAGAACCTATGTGACTTAGGCGTCTTGATCAAAGGGGAAAAAAAACCCCAAACCCCAACTGCCTATTGCACAAGCTGCAAAGCAGGAAAAAGAGCTGCTCATGGGGACTGCTGTTTTAACTGCTGTTTTAACTGCTGTTTCAATGCTGTAACTCCTTACTCTCGGGCACGTGTGTGCCGTTGAAATAGGTGAATCAGCCTGGAGATTTCCCTCTCTCCATTTTGCAGTGTCTGTCTTGCTTTGGTACAGTTTGGCAGCATTAGTCTTTAGAGCAAGAGGGAGACGAGTTCACGTTTAGGTGAGATGGTTTACACTTGTTTAAGGTTAGGATCAGGGCACAGCTGTGTGATGGACTGGGACTGAGCACCTTGCCCTTCATTAGCTGAATTGCAGAAATGGGCTCCATGCCCCTTCTTTGTTTTACCCAGCTGCAGGCTGACCCAGCTGCAATGAGATTTAAGCAAACGTGTTTTAACGCCTCGTTAGAGCAGGCTGGTAGGGTGTGCGCAGATGCGGAGATTAGTTAAGGCTTCTCAGCCACAGTAACGTGCAGCATGTGTGTTTTTGGGTTGCTCTAAGCGCAAAGAGAAATAGGCCCGTTGTTCTTTCACCACGTAGGTGTATTAAAAAGAGAAGTTTAAAAAAAAAAAGTACCGATGTTAGAGCAAAAGTTAGTAATAACAAGCAGGAAATGATGATAATAATTTAATACACATACACATGCAGGTGTTTCACATTTGGCCATTAGTCACAGAGCGCAGTGGGAAACGCTATCTGGGGTCCCTGTTTGCTGAAGTGGTGAGTGAGGCACAGCTGAAGCAGGCTCTGCCCTTTGCCTGGATGTTTGCTATCCGCTGGCTGGCCCCCCGGCAGCACCCAAGCCCCCGGCCCCGTGAGCAGGGAAGGTGTGGAGGGGAAGGCTGGGAGCGGGTCCCAGCGCCTCCGGGAGCTGTTCGTGGGCGCAGTGCAGAAGCGGAGGCTGAAGGTAACGTGGTTGTGCTGGCTCCGTCCAGAAGACGACTCAGATGAGTGTTTGCATCTGCAGCGGTTACAGTCGGTAGCACGGGAGGTCTGCAGAAATCAAAAGGGAGGCATTTGAGAGGAGCTGGAGCTGCTGTGTCCTCAGAGAGGTTAAAGCAGTGGCAGCTCTTCCGTCTCGCAGGCTATGCGGTGTATCAGCATGATGAAAATAGCCATTCCTCTTGGCTCCGAGTCATATCCTGCCTGAGTGAGCTGTTTTGAGCCCAGGCTACTCCCCCTTTACTCTTTCCTCCCAGCACCTTTAAGTCATATTCCCCAAAACACAGAAAGTGCATTGGCCTTGCATTTTCTGCTGTGCATTTAAAGGAGAGGGGGAGAAACAGTGACATATTTGAAAACAGAGCCAGATTGCAACTCTTTCATCTCAGCTACACAAATGGGCTAATCGATGATTAAAAATCACATCTAATGAACAGCCCTGGTAGGACTTGCTCAGAGGAGTACATCCCAGCTAGGAATGACACGTGAAACTGCGACATGCTCCTGCGGGCTGAGGTGGTTATTTAGTGCACTGCAAATTACACAGGAATATAAGTCTAAGCAATGCAAGGGAGAGCTGTAGCAAGGGAAACGTAAGCTAATGTGGGAAAACAGAAGATGTCTCTTGAAAATAGCCAAGTTCTTTGTGAAACAGATTGGTTTTGACAAAACTTTTACAGGAAAGGTGTTGATCTTGACAAACTGGCTGCTTTTTTTTTTTTTCTCTCTCAAAAGAAAAAAAATGGCAACAATTTCCCACCCGTTTTACAGCAAAGGAAATATGATCTCATCTTCCCTCAGAGTAGCTCCATCAGCTTCCAGGTGATAATTCATTCACCATTGTCAGGCTCTCATCAGTTTACACTAATGGGTCTCTGTGTTTGCATTGTTGATACAACACGCCTAATCACAGTATCTGCTATTAATACAGATATTTTTCCTCTTAACTTTTCCAGCTTAAACTCATTAAGATGATAGTCTGGTCCTAGCTTTATATGGCTGTGAGAAAGCACAGGTTTAGCTGATGCTATCAGTTTTTATGCCTTCTGCAGCAGGGCATCTAATGTCCATCTCCATTTCTGCAGGCACCTCCGAGATGATGAGTTACTATATGGACACAACCATCGGCAGCACAGCCCCTTATCCTTTGGCTCGCCCTGGAGTGATGGTAAGAAAGGAGTTTGGGTTATTTTTCTGTCCCTAGCCGTGGGTTTTCTCTTTGGTTGCTGCGATTTTGCCAGCCCATTCGCTGACACGGCTTGGTGTCGACCGCTAAATCGTTCCAAGGTTTCACGTAGTTCAGAGCAGCGTCCAAATGCTGAGTGTTTACCCAGAGTTTATCTGAACCGCTCGAGCTTGCAAGCCTCAACTGGAAACAGGATCGCTGCATCGGATTTCCTGCGCTTGTGTTCGGAGGAGGATTGTTAGGGTAACCATTGTCCCCGCGCCTCCGCTCCCCGTGCTGACCTTCACCTGCAGTGGATGAATGCAGTGGGATCAGCACAAAGCAGATGAGGCTTTGGAAAAGGTTCGGTCGGTTTTCTGCAGTTTTTGCACAGCTTTGGTACTCCTTCTCCTGAGGCAGCTCCTTTCTGTCTGTGCAGCTAATGGTTGGTTATGTACAATGTATGTTAGAGTGGGATCCTGGGCGTGGTCGTGCCGACTGCTAGCAGCTATGGGTCAGGTTTGACCATGCTTCAACCCTTATTTAGAGAAATCGCATTAATAGGTGTTTGCCCAAAGAAATGCTGGCCAGGGTTAAAGATCCTAGCTGTAACTCTGAGCTGAGACACCAGGCTGCACAGAAGACTTGCTAGAAAGCAAAATTTTCACCAAATTAGGAAGAAAAGACCACTCTGACACATGAAATATTTCTAACACTGCTCAGTATTTTTAGTGTTAATATTTAAATGGTTCCAAGCATGCATTTGGCTTTTAAATATTGATTGGAAATGAAGCAAAACTATTTCCCTGTAGGGAAACAATAATAATAATAATAATAATAATAATAATACCAACACTACTACTACTACTACTACTAAATTAAAACATCCTGAATTTATTGGTATATATGTTGTTATCCTCTTATATAGAGATATACACATATATGCACCGTATATATTACATGGTATATATGTATATACACATATGTATGCATGGCAATTATGTATATAAGGTATATACATTTATACACATACGATATATACACATATTTATAAATATATATGTTTAAAATAAAATTTAAATTATATCCTGGGATTATTTCCATATACCTATATATGCTTGTGTATATAATACATATATTTTCTTTATAAAGTATAACTATCACTTTATATACAATAAACCCAAACATGTGTCATATATAATGACGGTTGTAACCTAGGATTACATACCTGTGGGTATATACATGCCTATATCACACATATAATCAATACATGTATATACATATATAAGGTATTATGTGTAAGCATATAATAATACAGTATATTATCTAATATATATGTAATAATATGTAAGTTTATATAAATATACACGTGTGTATATACGTCATGTGTGCATACCACATGCATACATTGATGTATGTATACACACACATATATGTTCATAAATATAACCAACATAAATATAAATACAAATAATGCAAATATAAACATAAATATAAACATACTAATCGCAAATTATATCAATATAAATAGGAATATGAACATAAATATGATGGCTTGCCCCAGCTCCCACCAGCGTGGGGCCGGGCTCCCCCACAGTGCCAGGGCTGTGACCCGGGGCAGGGCTGCGGCCTCTCCACCCCCTCACAGGCCCCCCACATTTTTTTGGGGGGGCTGTGGGGCCTCCTGCCTCACACTGCCAAAGAATAATGGTTCCAGCTGGCAGGGTTGAAACGAGCCCGCTCTCATGGAGGGTGTCATCCCCACAGCGGGCCCTCAGGAGATCCCCTGCTCCTCGCTGCCGTCTTGCTGAGCACAGCCTCACTGTGGGCCTTCATTTTTTTCCTCATGTTTGTTGAAAAAAGGGTCTTTTCGGCCTCATCGTGATGCCCCTCAGCCAGGTGAGTTTGGATAACACTGTTTCTTCTGAGCAAACCCTGTCATCCTGGGGCTTCGTGCCTGATTTGGAGGGGGAAAGGTGCACTGCTACCTTGCACAGGGCAGCCATTTTGGGGTCCCGCTCCCCTGACGCTTCTCCCTCTCCTGCTGCCAGAAGCAAGGTGCCGCTGGCCCCTGTGAGGATCCCTGGGTGACCTGCGGCTTTCAGTCCGCCTGCTGCCAGCCGAGGACATGCTGCCTGCTCTGGGATGAGCCTGCCACGCAAGAAGTGCCCACCGGCCTGGAGCACTACAGCACGGGTAGGACACCATTTCGGGGGTGGGTTTGCAAACTGGGATGGTGCCTTTCCCCGCTGTGCCATGGGGCTTGTCAGCGTGCTCAGGTGAGAAGACGAGCCTTAAAGGCGCTTGTTTGTTGTCCAGCGTGTCCCACTTGTCTCCTTCCTCCTCTATTTGCTTTCTGCCCCAGTCCTGTCTTAATTTATTGGGGTGTTTTGCCCTTAATGCAGCTATAGGGCACCTACCACAGCATCACCAGGTTGGTACCTGCCTTGCTGGCTGTTAAGGGTCTTCCTCAGTGGAGACGGGGCCAGAAAGCAGACAAAAACCTTAAAGCTGCATTGTTTAACTATTCTCCTCCTGTCAGAGCGATGCTGAAGGACGGGAGCTTCCTTCTTCCCCGCCATGGTGTGAGTGCCCAGCTGGGAGACCCTCTCTCCTCTTCTGAGTGGTGATTTTGATGTCCTGTGTGCACCTCCCTTGCATTTAGGGACTGCAGCCCTTGTTGCTTCTCCCTGGGGTCTTGACAGACGCGGGGTTCTCCGGGAAGATACCGTAGGCCAGGTGGACCTGCCAACCTGCTGGTTGCACCTGCGGCATTTCTTATGGCATTTGCAGGACTGATGTCCTTGCCAGTGGCTTTGGAAAGTGGCCTTCATGGAGGGCTGCAAGGAGCCGGGGACTCCCAAGTTTTAACACCAGTGTGGTAGTGATTTGGGGTCTCTTGCTCTTGTAGCTCATTGCCTTGCTCCTTGGCAGGGTAGCGGCATGGTCTTCAGGTAACCACAACTGGAGATGTGTGGTCACGCTGTGCTGTCAGGACTGCATGGTTGCCATGTGCTGCACAGCTAAAGCAATTCACTGACTTGGACTAGATGATCAACTTCTCTAATGCATTCATAATTTGAAAGTCGTTACAAAATCGCCGGTGACTAATTCTTGCCCTGCACGTTGTTCAACCCGTGAATCTTCAAGCTGAGCTTGCAGTTTGGGCTGCCTCTTATATAACCAACTGGCAGTGCAGATGTCAGGCGGGCAGTTGGTCCTCCTGCCTGCGGGGTGGGTGATGAGGCATCGGCAAAGAGCACTGTTGTGCTGTGGCAGAGGAGAGGGCTTAGGTACGCCGTGCAACAGGCCAACTGCAGGAACTAAGTGAAAGAGCTCAAGTTCCACAAATGTGACCTTTGTGAAGGGCCAATATGAAGTTTATGTTTCACTTAAGTCCCACATAAGCCTATCATGAAGCACTTAAATCCCATGTAAGCTTTTGCATGGCATGTGCTGGTCTTCTGTGACTTGTTCCCGGCTCGTTAGTTATGTACATTGGCCCCTTGGGAAGGGAAAAGCCCTGATGTTTAGAGACTATTTGCAGCTAAAGAGTTCAGCAGAACCAGTGACTGTTGCGGTCAAATGTACAGTTTGAAATCTCTCCTTGGCAAATATTCAGGCATTTCGATTTTTTTTTTCTCCTTTGGTGAGCCACTTGTGTGTGAGCAGGAGATGGACGCAGAGCGCTGCGCCTGTGGCTGGAGCAAAACTCTGCTGCCTATTCCCAGCCATTCTTATTTGAGCTATTTGCTCAACTCCTGTGGGTGACCTCTCTCAGCATGATGTCAACTCTGCTCTGATGAAATCTGCCCTTGCAGCATTTGGATTTACTCAAACATTTTGCAAATCTGTGCCTGGAAAGTTTTCTTTGTGTTTTTTTCCCCTACCCTCTCCCCTTTTCTGTGAAAGTGCTCTCTCCAGGGACCAACATATCTGCAACCCAGATCTTCATTACTCCATGCTGGGTCTGTGAAATTTCTTGTTGCAGAGACTGGAGCCTGGTTCAAAACTCAGTGAAGCCAGCAAAAAAAAAAAGCTGTCGTTGTCTTCGACAGGTTTCGATCAAACTTTCAGTACATTGGGATGCGTAGGACAGGCCTTTACTTCTCTTGCAGTACCTAAGAATTACTTTTCAGTTCTTCCTGTTGCAATGCAAGGTACTCTTTCTCTGATTTTTTTTTTAAATACTGCTGTTTCTTCCGTCTAGAGCAGTTTCTAATTTTAAATGAGAGGAAACTCTCATTTGTATATACCGCTAAGAACGGTCTTTCATTTCTCCTTTGTGTTTCGGGTGCACATTAAAACCATTTGTCATCTATTCTTCTGGTGTACTAGAGGCTATTTTGGTTTTCATGGTCTTGATGTTGGTGAAAGAAGCAAGTCAACAAGGAAAATGCAAGTGTGAATATATCCTCTCGCAATAGAAACCCACAACATTTCTAAAAGTTTGAGAGCTGCTTGGATTTAGAGAAGATATTTTGTCTTTGAAGCTTGGGTGAATTTATTTACATTGTGCTTGAAGTCCGATAAGATTATTCAGTGATATGGGCATTTAGCTTGTGGATAAAGACAAGAAGGGGTGGTGATTTTTTTTGGTTTTTGTTTAAAAAGCAAAAATTTGGAAATGGTATGGAGTCAGCTATATGTGTTAGCTTGCTACCACAATCTGTGGTGCATATGTTGCGACTATTACTGCCCAGAGAATCAACCTAAACTGGGTCCACAGCAAGCAAAGGGCACATCCCAGAGGTGGCAGAAAAAAATGAGCAAGAAGGGAGCTGCTGCCTGTTTATGAAAAGTAGCTCTGCTCCTTCAACAAGCGGGAATAGGAGTGTAAAGGCCATTGCACCTTAGCTGAACCATCTGGCAGCCCAAAATTAAGGGTGCCATGTGTCTGCCCGAAGTAGCAGGGTTGCTGAAAGGATGCTGAAAGCCACACTTAGTACCTTATGTTTAATTCATAAAGTAATAGTATCCTAATATTACCCTCTGGTAATATTTTTTGGCTGATACTAGGTTAGGCATAAAACTGGAGTGGAGGAAAAGATTTCATAGTGGTATTATAATTTCAGCACGGACATAGTCCTGGCTGCGCTGCCTTTTTGAGCCAAGGCCACTTTGACAACCCCTTCCACTCTGAACGGGTTTGTTTTCCTTAGCGATAGGGGAGATAAAACTGTTGTTAATGGCAAGCGAGGGATGAAACGACGCTGGCTGAAGAAGTTTCTACGAATGTTGTCGTGCTGAATTAGCACGCTTGGACCGAAGGTGCTCCCAGCCTTTTGGACACTACAGGAGCATGTGGGGAGTGATCCTGCTTTCACTGAGGCAAACGGGATTGGCTTTGGGATTTTGCAAGGCAAGAAATGAAACGAAAGCCTTTTCTAGAGGAGAAGTTAGAGCTGTATGTCTGACTCTTCTTCCCAGGCTAATGAAAGCAGTCCTGTTGATTTTGGTCAGGCTTCTTGCACTGAGACACTATCACAAATAAAAGGCATCACTTTAGGCTCATCCCTAACACCCAGTGTGATTCAGGCTGGTGCTGTGGGAAGGCATGGTACAGAGACCAGCCTTACCCGGTCTGTGGCTGATGCCGTCTGGCCACATTAGCTTGATGTCACCTCTCAGCCCAGAATATTTTGGGTTTATTAGCTTTGGGGGTGGCATGTCCCTAATGCAGCAAACCTGCATCCGACCCTCTGGTGCTTCATGGACATCGGGTCCCTGCAGCCTGGGCCATAATGGTGTTGTGCTGGGTTTGGCAGGAAAGCAAAGCCCTTGTAGCTGGAGCAACACATTGCAGCGTGCCGCATTGCCCCATACCCATGCAGACAAAATAGGGATGCCCTCCCTTTGCCCCCACCCTGCTGACTCTGGCTGTGATCTTCCTTCAAGCCCAGCTCTCAGCTCAGCCCACACTGCAGGCAGGAGTCCTTGGGGGACCGCCTGCATCCGTGGCGAACTCTCCCTGCTTTTCCCCACGTTGCCCCCTCCTTCGCTGCGAGACCTACTCTTTCCCTGGTGGAGATCCTGGGAGGAAAGCTCTTTCTGTGAGCGGTTTCTGGGCCGGCTTCCAGGCCCACGCTTGGAGGAAGGGGGCTTGGGGAGGAGGAGGAGCGGGGGGGAAGGTGAAAGCTGACCAGGCTCAGTCCGATGGGTTCTCCAGCTGCAGCACATTTTCCGAGTGAAGCTTTTTAAAAAAAAAAAATCTGCATTTTTTTCATGTCCTTTTATCCTATTTTTAACTGCGGCCTCCTTCCTTTTCTCAGCCTCCTCCAACACTTCCCCCCTCCCCTGCGCTGCTGCTGCCTCCCCCGCACGCTCTCCGCAGAGATGAATGGGCGTCTTTTCACAGGGCACGCACATCTGCTTGCGGCTCGAGACCTAGCAGGACTTCTCAGGCAGTTCTCCTGGAGGAGACCGGCCAGTGTGTCCTCCTCCTCCTTAATAAACGAGGAGTGGGCAAGGGAGGACGTGGAGGAAGGTGAAGGGAAAGAGAACAGGGGAAAAAAAAAAATAGGGGTGAGCCACCGTGGGGAGGGACGAGCGAGAGCTGAGACAATGGATGATAATTCATTTCAAGGCTCAACAAAAGCCGTGCATGAAATCCTGCCTCTGCTCAACCTGCTGCTAGTCATTCCCCCAGATCTGCAGCTCTCCCTGGCCGTTCGCTCCGGCCCAGGGGATGAATGAGCCCTTTCTGCTGGGTTCTGTTGTCATCCTCTGGCCGGCGAGGTGGCGCAGCCTCTTGGGGTCTGGTGCTGTTTATAGCCTGGTTGGAATGGGTTTTTCTTTGTCCTTTTTAATTCGTGTCAGTCTTTGGGTGTTTCATTGGCTCCAGTTAAGGGCGTGTCACACCTGCTATACTTGGGCGCTCTGGGTTTGTTGAAGGACACGCATAATTTTCTCCATTAAGAGCACTTAACTCCAATCTGTCGGTGGAGAGAAAAGATCCCTCTATGCCTTGTGAATGAACTGCAGAGCCGTGGGCTGCACGTGGTGTCTTAGGCTCTCCTGGCCCTTTTGCCAGGGGCCTGTGAAGGACGCTGGACTGTTACTGGTTTGCTCTTCAGGTCAGGGGGAGCTGGACTCAGTGTCTGATTTGTGTGGATCCTAGTTGTTTCGCAGGTGATGAAAACACGTGCAGGCAACGCTATGATACCTGCTGACGCTCCCTCTGCATCCCCCGCTGTAACCTGCTGCAAGTCAGCACTTGGAGAGGTTTATTTGCACTGAAGCAATAGAATGACAAAAATCCAGGCTTTCGCTTTTCCATTTCTTTCCTGCCTGACTCTGGAAAATTCCCTGTCTCGCCTCTCAAAGACAAAACCCAAGGGAGCTTCCTGCACGTTGGGTCATCACCAGAGAATGAGCACTGAGCTCTTTTCCCACTTGAGCTGCAGACTGGTGTCAGCTGAGTATCAGCTGCCGTGCAGGGAGGAATCGTGCTCTGAACAGGGCGTTGGTCCCCTGGAAGAGGCTGGGTGAAAGCTGAAAGGTTGTTGCTTGGGTTTGGGGTGATGGCTGCAGATTTGCTGAGGGCCTGCAGTATAAGAGGGGGGGTGGGAGCTCAGCAAGAGGGAAAATGCGAGTTAGCATGCTGCACCAGGACCGTCGCAAAAATTAGCAGCAGCACTGGTAGCGTCGGTATGCCGTGGGGAAGGAATAACTGGATGTAGGGTCAAGGAGGAAAGGGACAAAGCAACAGGCTATTCAGGGCTTCTGTGGTGCCTTGAGTATAACTGGAGAAGGTGTCTTGGTTTGGGTTGGTCTTGGAGTAGGATCGATCCGTCTGTAGGGAGGTGGCATGAGGTGGATGTACCTTTTGTTTTTTCTGGAGGAAGAGGAGACTGTCCTGTGCTATCCAACACTTGCTTCAGACAGGCCACACAAAGCGCAGCTGCTTTTTTTTTTTTTGAGCTTTCCCAAACTGCTTTGCCTACAGACCCACAAGCACTTGCCTCTGGGGACAGTGGGCAGCACAACACCCTCTGTAGAGGGTTTGGATTGCATGTGACCAGCCCTTCTTGTAGCGGCACCTAGGCGGGCCTTGCTGCGCTGGCGTGGAGCAGGGAGGGCAGTGTAAGGGAGGCCAGCTACTATTTTCTCTCCGGATGGACAGGGCTAGCTGGGTGATGCCAGGAGAGCTATGTGCAGGGCAGGCAGAGGGGGACGTGGGGAGTGCGGTGGGCTGGGACCCTGAAAACTGCCTGTTTGTTTCAGCTCCTGGCAGCATGAAGCACCTCTCTCCCTCCAGATGTTCGCTGTGTTTATAGCTGCTGAAGCAAGAGACTGAACTCTCTCATTAATATGTTTCTCTCCCCCTTTCTCTCTCTCTCTCTTTCTCACATTGAAGCCAGAAGTCTCAGCTCAGAGGTTGCAGCTGGAAAGGAGCTGGGGGTGAGGGGTGGGAGAGAGAAGGGAGGTGCATGCAAGCCTCCCATCCCATTCAACTCCCCCTCTCCACTTTCCTCCCCCCGAATCCTCCCAAAATACACATGCCCCGAAAAAAGAAAAACACTAGCAGATTTTTTATTTCAGAAAGTAAACACTTAGGCCATGGGGGTCTGGAGGTTATGGGAAAAGAGGAAACCATTGGGCTAATCAGGCCGGGACACACTTCCCCTGCTGAAATAAACCAGAAATCATTGCATTACAGGGCGCCGCCGTGGTTAACCCTGGTGCTGCCAACACAGCTGAGTGCTGGGGAGCTGCGGAGAGCCCGTAGCCTGCCCACGCATTTTCCCCCAATCCCTGGGTTTTAGCCAGGGCGAAGCGCCGATGCAGAAGGGGAGCCAGCACACTGCAACAGCCCTTTGGCATGCCGGCCCTTTGGGAATGAGCCTTTGGGAATTTTTTTAGTAGGAAATGAAACCTTTTTTTCTATGGTTTATGAGCCATCCTATAGAATTTCATAGTTATTCTTGCCTGAGAACTCTGCCTGACGGTTGCAAACCTCTATAGAGAGGAAATCTTTCTCTGCTTGAATCAGCGAGATTTGGGGGTAATTTCTGCAGACCTTTGAACGGTTTTCAGAAAGCTCTTTTCTTCATCCTTGCTAGATTTGCATTAGGTGTATCAATGATTAGATTACAGATGATTTGCTTGCAGACCCTTTGCGGAGGGGTCCTTCCTGCTGTCTTTTACTCCTGTGTTTGTAGAGCACCCAGCACACAGGATCTGGCTGTAAGATGGGAGATCCTTGATGGTCCTGCAGGACGAAGAATAACTAGTCCAGGTGTAAGTGAGCTAACGGGCCCTTTGTACCAACTTTACGAAGAGATCTCAATTTACCCTCTCTAAGCCTGGCCTTGGACTTCCCCTGGCTCCTTTCATAGTCTGAGTTGCATACTATAAACGGGTGCTCACTACCAGGTCTCACATATTTTGAGACTGCTGCAGCTATCTGTGTTTCAGAAAGGCTGGATCTCTAAGCACCAATGTTTATCGCCGTAAAAGAATATTAGAGATTGTCCATTACTGTGAGCCTGGGTCTCTTTGATCAGAACTCCTCGCCGCGATTGCTGACTCCCGTTACATCCTGCCAGGCTGAGATTTTCAGAGAAGCCCGGATGGGTTTTGCAGCCAGCTCCTTGTTGCATCCAGGCTGCTTTGGAAACCCCAAATCTTAGCATGATGCCCATGCTGACACATCTGTGATGGATTTCATGGCGTGGCACCATAAGCCGGTGCTATCCCACAAGCCTTCTCTCTGCTAGCAATTACTGAGAGGGAACAGGGATGAAAGCAAAAGCCAGCATGGAGCGCTTTGTAGCCAAGGGAAAGTGATCTTTTGACCGAAGGTTTTACCTCATCTGTTACAGTGCAGGCACTGGCGGTGAAAGGTGCCATCACCGGTTCCTTGAGCCATCAGCCCAGCTCTTGCAACATTCCCACCAGAAGGCAAATCTCCAGATAGCGCACAACAGGGGAGCTGCAGACCTGCCGCGTCCCACCCTGCTATCTCAAGAATGCATTTGAACAGTAGCTGTTTCTGCAGCCTCTGGAGGTGGAGGTTTCAGATGGAAATCAAGCTCTATGGAGATAGTCCCACAGGGCAAATTTCAGAATTTTTGGAGTTGGTGTTCAGCTCAGATAAGCCCTTGAGAGCTCAGATACTTTATCTGAACCTTATCTGAGCTATTTGCATCACTTCAGCCTGAGAAATCAGGCTGTCAGACATTTGGGGAAGGGGGCAAGTTGTATTAGGATGGTCTGTGTTTTTTTTTTTTATTGTTATTTCTAACACACAGACACCTCCAGGAGGACTGGACTGTCCTGTGCCCCATGCAGCTCAAGAAGCTTATATGCAGGCTGGACAGATGAAGAGCAGGAAGGAGAAATACCATGCTTAGAGCCAAACAAGGCTAAGGACAGGGTTAGGACGAATATTCCTTGAAAGCCCTGTAAGGGATTGCATGTCTCTGCTCTCCTAAAATTGAATAGAAATAAGCTCAAGCTGCCCCTGCTGTTAATTATGGATGGAAATGATTCATCCTTTTCAGAGCAGACCCAGGTCTGAGCCTTCTCAAATGTAGTGTGCTTTCTGCACCTTGTTTACTAGATGCTGTTTCGTGCATGTGAAGTTTCTCACCTTGTCTGGAGTTCCTGGGGGGAGGTACGTGGTCCGTGCTCTCTCGCTCCTCTCTTAGCATCTCTCCTCTTCATTCCTGCTTTGCAGTAATCAACTGTTTGACTGAAGGGACCCTGCAGTGCTTGGTCTGTATAATGCAACATCCTCTTCCCAGACTGTGGCGTGGTTTCATTCGTCTGAGCTCTAGATCCTCGTGGCTCTTCCTCAGCATCCGTGGTCTTTTTACGGAGGAAAGGTTCTCAGGGATAAGGACAGCAGATTTAGGAGATCTGGCTGAGATTACAGGGTCTTACAGCTGGGGTTTGGAAGACCTTGGCTACATCACTTAACAGAAAGTCTTTAGGCATCTAAACCCCACTGACTTCCATAGGAATGAGATGCCTAAATCATTCAAAAGGCTGCCTGTGAGCCACTGTGTAGCAGTTTCTCACGTTGGAGATGCAGATGATTAATTCATTGCACATTTTATTGTGATGCTTAATTCACTGAGGTCAGGCGAGTGGCTGGAAGTCCCTGGAGAACAGTGTTGTACAAGTGCTTGATACTGTAAAAAAAAAAAAAAAAAAAAAGACGTCTAAGTGACACCAAGCTGCTAGCGTGGCTGAGCCCTTGAAGCTGCTGAACACGTGCTGAAGTTTACACAGCCCACCGGATGGACCTTCCCCTGTGGGGTTTTGTATCAATAGGCTTTGAAAAAGTTGCAGCGGGTCAATTGTTGGCTGTTTCACAATAGATGAAATATAGTTTCTCTCTCTGCAGCTGGTTCCTGGGAAGGGAGGCTGCCTCTCTGGCAGCAGGCAGGGCTAATGAGGTTGTGTATGTACGTCGGGAAGATGGTTTCTCTGCAGAAGAGCCATGAGAGACTTGCAGCAGACGGCTTGCCGGCCTCCAAATGGCTTGAGTGAGGTGTGGGAAAAGCTCAGGATGGAGGGTGGAATTTGCATGCAGGTTTATTTTCAGCATTAGGCTTATGAAAGGAGATTCTCAGCCAGCGTGAGCAGCGCAGGTCCATCCTTTGGGAGCTGCCTTCGGAGACCTCTGATCCCCTCTTAGAGGCTCCACTTTTGGTGTTTTTTCTTCCCCTGTGAAGCTGCAAGTTCAGGTTAGGGTTCAAGGCCAGGATCTAGCCTTTAAACCCCTGAAGCCTATGGTGAGCCTGCGGGAAAACAGGGATGGCTTCAGCCCACTCAGTGGGAATGCTGCCATCGATTTCGGCAAGGGGGAGTGGATGGGTACACACACCAAGAAGCAATATAATAAAGTTCATGACAGGACTTCCCTTCCTGGAAAGGGAAACAAGGCCGCTGACATGGCATACGCTGAGTGAGCAGGGGCGCATGGAACGGCACAAACACTTGCAGATATTCGTGCTTCCCGTAGCACAGATGGGATGGAGAAAAAGAAACTGCTTCACCAAAGCAGAGATTTGATTTCTAAGAAGAGCTGGCCCAAACGACTTCTCCCTAATTCATCAGCAACTGTTTATCAGGAGTCAGAAATGCCGTTCTCCCTTGGTTTGCGTGATTCACTCTCCACATCCTAAGTTCAAGGGGGGCCAGAGGGCACTCGTTTTGGCCAGACTGATGTCAGCATTGAGGTAGAGTAGAGAAAAAGGAGGAGAGGGAGCCTGTTCATGGAAAATTTCTAATTTGGTCAGTTCCAGGCATCTCACAGAAGAGCCTGCGCTTGGGAGATTTCAACCCAGTTTTGCAGGCTCGAGAGGCATGACTAATTATGGAAGGTAGTGATGGAAATAAAGCTGACATCTCAGTCCTGCCCTCGACCAGCTCTTCACCATGCTGCAACCTTGGGGTATCTACATCTCCTGTGAAATGTCTCCAGAGATGATCAGACCTTCTCTTCCCCTGCTTTGCATCTAGTTACTGCCTAACCCCAGGAGACCAGACGCTTCCTTTGTCTGGCAGCTTTGGTTGTGTTTCTATCCAGGCAAACAGCTACTACATGAAAGTAGCAACAGTTTCCCTTGCTTTACAATAATCAAAATGACAGGATAACGAGGCAACCCAGTAGCCTGCTTTGCCTTCCACTTGTGCCGACTTGCATGCTGGGTGTCAGCTCAGTCCCTTATCTAGATGAGGTACGTCTTTTTTACTTTTCTTCTTTTTGCTGCCAAAAGTGACAGATTGTTCTGCGGAAATCATCAATATTTTGTCAAAACGAAATCCAAACATTTCCAGCCAAAACTCAGCATTTTCTGGTGTTGGCTGTGTTGATGCAAAAACAAATCTCTGTGGGAAATGCCAACATGGAAAGAAAACGGAATTCTGCAAAATATTCTCCTGGCTGTCTGATTCAGATGTGCGTTCTGAGGGGCTGCAAAGCAGAGGGTGGTTGAACCCAAGAGCTTAATCTGGACCACTTGCATGTTTATTTAGACCAAACTGGTGTAAACAGACGTGGTCTGTTGACTTGCACAAGGAGCCCGGTCTGTGCAGTTTGTGCCACAAAGGATGTGTGCACAGTAAGTACTGATTCTCACTCCCTGCTTTCCAGTATCAAGACACGATGCTTCATCTGAGCTACAGCTTCAAGTTAAGGGAACTGATTTCTAAGGTTTCATCCATCTGCTCTTGCCTCATTCATGTCGCCCTGTCTTCCTTCCCCCTACATTTGCACCTAGTAAGGCTGTCGGTCTGCCTCTGTGTTTAGTGTAGCAGATACTTCCATAAACATCCATCTTCTGAAATCCCTCCCCGGGGGCCTCGCAGTGCTGTAGTCAGCAGCCTACAGTGGCACCAGTGTGCACTGGGAGGACTTTCCGCTCCACACCCACCTGAAAAGAAATGGTTTTATCGGGGCTCTCCCACGCCTGCCAAGTGCATCTTGATACTCCCCTCCCCGTTGCTGCCGCTCCTCACTTCATTAGCGCTGGAGATGTTTATAAATGGAAGAGATAATATTTTTCGTTTCCAGTTTGGGTTTCCAGGGCAGCCACTTTCTAAAGCACTTAGGAAGTTTAGAGAAGACGAGGTTATATAAACGATTTTCCCCCCCTGGGCTTTTATTAATCAAGTGGCTTGTGGAGCCATTCCCATAGCTTTGGGATCAAGGGCACTAGCTGGGTGAGGGAAGGCAGGCGGTTAATACAAGACATCTTTTTCTTGGCTCTTACCCTTTTTTTGGTAGGTTAGCAATGAATGAAGCAGTCAGACCTGGCTGTTGGGGTTTGAAAGCAGCCGGAGGGCTGAGTGGCATGCTCCTAGCTTACATTCAAACTGTGTTTTGGGCTTGACTCTTGTATTAGCCCCTGCTAGGCCTTCAAATGAGCCATGTAGCATCTTTTAATGATGATTTACCTGGCCCTGTTGATATGTCCCTGTAGAAGTTGATTATTTGATGTAAAACGTTTGCATTTCCTGAACATAGGGTAAATATGATTTCAGTAGCAATGGGCAATGAGTTGATCCTTATACTTTTACATTAAAACTCTATGGACATGCATACACACACACTAATATATCTCCTGGCAAGCCTCGATGCGTTTCTAAAGGTTCCCACCATTTTCCCACCCAGGCTTCAACAGCGGCTGCTACCCAGGATGGCTGTGAGCAGCACAGGCAGCTCGTGGGTTTGGAAAACAGGAGCAAGCTTTCATTCCCGTTAGAATGAAACCAAGCTCTGCCTCCCCCTCCGTGTCCTTCCTCCCGCTGTCTCCCGGCCATGAGAGCGGAGGAATGGGGTCTTTCTGTTTTCCTTGGGTGGATGGAGCTCCGTCTGTAGCGGCAGGTCCAGCTGTTTCAAGCCTGGAGTCGAAGGTCCACAGGAAATCAGCTCATTAGTCTGTTGACCCACCTTCCCAGTTTTCCAGCCATGGTCTCTCAGTGCGAAAATAATGATTTAAATAGCCAAGGGTGGAAAATGATGATTTAAAGGGGGTAAAGGGGATATTCACAACTATTGCTGACTGTAGACTTGGCAGAAGGAAACTGTATTTCTTCCGGGTCTTGGGAGCGTGTGAGAAAAGGTGTTGAACATCTGGAGTGATTTAGCAGTTTTGTGCTGTTGTGCGAGGCTGCGCACTCGTGGTGGTGCAAACATAGCTCACCCCGAAGAACCGGGACGGGTTGACCGAGAGAAAAGCCGCTCACGGTGTTTGGCTTGAGCAGGTGCAGGTTGGGCGTTGCAGAAGAGCCATGTCAACCTCCTCCGGGGTCGGATGGGTTGTGGTGGCCCCTGGCCTCCCTGAAGCGTTGCTCAGGACATTGCAGACAGCCCCTGTGGTGTTTGGTGTATCGTCTGAATGAATTTTCTTGACTTGCCAGAACTGATTTTGAGATTGGAAGGGAACTCCAAGCGTCAGAGATAGATTTTGTTTCATCTCACTCATGATGCTAAAACACGAATCAGGCTTCCCAGCTAAAAAGGCAGATAGATTCATTTCAGCTCATCCACACTGGAGACCTACCCGTCGCGCAGAAACCTCCTCGAAGAGGTGAACTAACTGGGTGAAAAGAGGGTTTGTTAACAGATTACTTTTCATTGACTTTTTTTTTTTCCATTTTGAAATTTCTTTCCATTTTAAAAGTGCAAAAATAGAAAGTTTTAGCTCAGGTTGAATGACACACCATTTTCCTTGTTTATTTTCTTTTCACTGTTTTAGCCCAATGAGAAGTGTGTGAAAAAAAACCCAAACTGGTTTGCATCAACCCGGAACATATTTAGAAAAAATATTTACGTCTGCATTTTTCCTCTGACTACCAGCAAAGCACAAAAAAATAAATACATGAGCTGTTTTCACAGCTTTTGCTGTAGGCAGTGGGGAAGCGGATAGGGAAGCAAACCAGTTTGTGTGCTGAACCCCCTTGTATCTCACGATGTCCGTTCAACAGCTTTCTGAAGATAATTACAAAACCTGAAATAACTGGTGATGATGATGATAGCTGTAGATGGGTGAGCACACTTCCACCGGAGTCGCAGGCCCCTGCTGACCAGCTGTCTTTTCCCCAGTTTACACCAGCAAGGATTTAGGACCTAGGCGAACTAATCAGGAGACCCTCATGGGGAGAGAGGCGTGTTATTTAATTAGCTTTACAATGGACTGACTGGGAGGCACGTGGTGGCTCTAATGGAAGGAGATAGATGTCCTTTTAGCTGGGCTAATTGTTAGGAAATAGCAGAGTCTTTGTTCAGCCCCAGCATGTGGCCTGTGATCTCTCAGAGCCCAGGGGCTGCCCGCTTATAATTTTAGACAGATCTATTCAAGCCTGCTCTGTAGCTCGGGGCCGAACAAGACGGGTATTGTTGCAGAGCCAGGATCGCTGTCCAAGAAAACCACCCCGAAAAACCCAAACACGTGTAGAGAGGAATATTTCTCTGTCGTTTATTCACTATCGGGCTGGGTTGCCAAGCGGAGACAATTGCAAGTGAGGAGGTTTCCAGCGCCGGGCGATGGTTTTTCCTCTTTGCAGCACATACGCAGGCGAATCCTTCGTCCCAGGAGCGATGCGGCGGGCTGAAGGGGCTGTCTCTGCCAGCAGAGCCTATCTTGGGAGGGCAGCTTCAGGGCTTTCATGGCTAATATGGGTCTCGCCCTGTAATTCCCTTGCTGTGGGCATGGTGCATGTGAGGTAATTGTGCCCATCGCCGAATTATCTCCATAGACTGGCTGCATGCACCTGTCATCTCATGGTCATGGTGGGACAGTGGTTTGGGCTGGAGGGATCTTGGCTGTTGGATCAGCGTCTGTGCCCCCCAGGGTCCTGCGCGACAAGGGACAGGAATCCCAGTTCTCTTTCCTGAGCTTTCCCCTCGAATCTCTCTCTGGCGAGACCCCATCATGGTCCCTAGCCCCTGAGCTTTTCCTTCGGAACTGCTGAACTGATGGTCCCAGCCCCTTGTGAAGCAAGAAAGTGTCGTTTCATTGAAAAAGGGGGATGGAGGCACAAAGGTTTGTAAGAGGTCACGTGGAAATATTGACCAGGAATTAAACTTCCATCTCTTGAACCCCGCTGTCCTGGCCACAGCGTTAACCTGGGGGTCATTGCAGTCAAGTGTTTTGTTTCCCCGCGCTGGCCACTTCCAACCAGCTGTGTGCAAGCCTGTTTTTCTGGTGGCTGCCATTTCTTAGGATGTGAATTTGTATACTAGAAGTTGGTGCTGGACTGACCTTCCTTGGGAGCTGCTTGTGTGGCCCCTTGCACCTTCAGGAAGGTGAAATCTGGCTGTTGCTTGCTATTTCTTGAAGCAATGGGTCTTTTTTTTTGGTGGTGGTGGGTTTTTTGAAAGAATGAAAGAGCAGATAAGTGTTAGTGAAGACAGCCTAGCTGTCCAGGAGATCTGCCTTATTAGCAATGATCCCATTGCTGTTCGTTCATAATCCCTCACCAGTGTCGCAGGGAAGGGGACCTCAAGGACCATCAGAAATCGGTTCAGTAACCTCTGTCGCCAGAAACTGGTGAATGCCAAGGGTGAAGTCGCAAGCAGAGATGCGTTGCTCAAGTCTGAGCTGGCTGCATTTGTTTCTGCTATGAAGGAGGCTGCCCAGGAGATCTGACCAAAGATAAGAGGTCCTATGGGTGAGGTTTGATGTGTATCATCTGTGTGTGTTCAGAGTAATTGCGAATATCAAGAGTTAAACAGCAAAAATCCTCAGGTTATGTTTACCAAGAACTCAGTGCTGTTACTTGAGGAGGAGAGGGAAAATGTACTGAGAGCAAAGAGCGCTGCGGAACAGCTTACGAGGATTTTCCATCTAGCCAGTTATTCCAGCAGGGTAACAAGTGAGTGACAGCACCCCCCGCCAACGAAATTCAAGGCAGAATTATATTGCTCGAGCCCAGATTAGCTAATCAGGTTATGAATCAGCATGGGACGTCTGGGAAACCAATAGCTGGAGGCACTTGAAGATGCTCAAGCAGCTTACGAGACTGTTGATTGAGGCACCTACAGCGTGTCGACCGGAGCTGTTGCTCCCTCGCAACCATGCGGGGATGTGTGCGCGCTAGAGTTCTGACTCCTAGCTGGCCACAAAGATGCTTTTGTGAGCCATCTCCGCTGGGAAGTTAATGAGAGCAGGAGTCGGGGAGGCTCAGAGGCGGCTTCCTCTGCTTGCGCCTGGAGGGCAATCAGAGGATGGTATTGTGGCAGCGATGTCTCGGGGCTGAGCCGGGGCCTGAAGTCTGGATCTCCGCAGCTTGAACAGAAACTTGCTTTTAATGCAGACAGTGCGGAGGATGGGGACTTTCCGTCACTCCAGCCCTTGAGTGCGGAGCAGCGAGGGGACCCCAGAGGCCACAGCCTTCTGGGTCACAGAGGAGCCAATGCTTTTGTGATGGTCATCACCTCCTGGCCACAAATGCTAGATCTAAGAGCAGCCTGCCTTCCCTACAGACAGCCCGGGGGGGCACATGCAGTACGAGCTGACTAAGGAGCTCTATTTCCATGCCCATTGCTTAGCCAAAAAGGGGAGGCTGTAGTCACCAGGACTACTAATCCAACCTCCTTTTACCAGCATAAAACAACTTACTTACTCAAGTACTTCCCAGCTATTACGGAGCTTGAAAGAATTTCTCATATCATTTTAAATTCCAGGAAAGGTATCTCCCGGGGGAACGGTCATGGCAGCTGCTTGCTCTTTCCTCTCATTGCAGAGGGCCACCTCCACACCCAAAGCCACCTCCCTGCTCTTTCCTTTCTTGGAGTGGTGGCTGCTGCTCTTTCCAACAATGTCCCCCTTACGATAAATCCTTTCATGTCTCCATTTCTCCCTGGAACTGCACGACACTTTTTTTTTCCCCCCCTTCCCCTTTGCTCCTGATTCTTGTCTCATGCCCTCTGGATATTGTTTACTTGACAAAACATCAAACTGAAGCCCTGTCCGCTTGTGGTCATTAAAAATCCCATGGCAGTTTTGGGGAAGGCTCCAATTTGGCTAATTACGTTCTGCCATAAATATCCCCCTGCAGTTTTAATTGGATATGGTGTTCTTCATTTCCTGTCCATAACAGCTGGGTGGTGTTGCTCCGCGTTATTACGTAGCCGTTGTATTTTACCCCAGAGGTGGCTGTGTTTTGGTAGCAGCGGTGCTAGGAAAAGCTCCTTCTCCAGACTACCGGTAACACCTAATCCTGAGCCTGCTGTAATGAGAGTGGGTAAATCCGAGGGAGAGGAGAAGCTGTCACAGCTCCATAACATCTGGAGGAGAGCCAGCAGCTGCCCATTTGCAAAAGGGCCATGACAGGAGTGAATTTGTTCCTGCCAAAGGGAAAGAGCTGGCCCCAGCTAGAGGAGAGGCTGTGGAAGAGCAATCCTGCCCGCACTGTGTGTTCAGAAATCATGGCAAAGGCTCCGGTCTCGTAATACCTTTCCTCGATTCTAAATGAATAATAATTATTATTCTTTTAAACCAAGGTTAGTCAGCGTCCCTGGGAACAATGTGGCATTACTGCCCATCCTTTCTTTGTTCCAAACTGTTGAAAAACAGTCAGGCTGCATTGTGGAGGGAGGGCAGATGGTTATCTCCAATCAACGGCAAAATCTTTTGGCTATATTAATGGCAGGAGGGCTGTTCTCCACAACTCAGCATCCTCCCTCGCCAGGAGAGAGCCTGAATAGATATTAATGTTGAATAACGACAGAATGGAAAAGGAGGGTGAGACTTGGATGTGGAAAAGGAAAGATTTTTCTAAAGCCTGTAAGCAGCAAATAGGAACCAGTTGCTGAGGCGAAGTCATGTTTGGCAGGTCTTGGACTCCAAATGGTCACATCCCAGCTGAAGAAACTAATCAATGGATTCCTTCCATGCCTTCTGCGAACACTGAGCCATTGAGCGGCTCAGCTGGAGTTCAGAGCCAGGGCTTTCATGTTGCAGGCTCTGAAGTGAACACAAATTAAGGCGGCCGCTAGGACAGAGTTGAGTTCGAAGGAGAGATTCAGCTGCCCTGGGAGGAAATCTCTGTCCGCAGCCTCTCCGTTCTTTTCCTCCACTTCGGGGGTTTTTGCCCCGGTGCTACTTTTGGAAGCATTTCTAGTTTCCCCGCGTGTAGGGGCTGCCATACATTGCACAAGCAAAATGAAACAGAAGTTTGGGGGAGCATGGAGCAGGGGGAGAGGCAGGGGAGTGGAGAAGCTCAAAGCTTTCTGCAGCCATGCTGCACCAAGCTGTGGCTTAGTGTCATCGGCTTTGCGGCATCAGGGCTGAGCCAGGATGCCAAGAGCGTGTGTATCTTTCCTAATAAAAACCACACTATCTGTGAGGCAGATCTTTATTAGAGCCTTTGTACTCGTCCAGCAGAGAAGGAGCCCCATTACAGGTGCACTGGAGTTCAGCCAGTCCTTAAGACCATAACGCTTGCAGGAGAGGCCGAGCCAAATGCATTGGCCCACCGGAGCAAGGCTAAAGCACAGACAACGCAGGGGCAGCCGCTGCCTCCTCTGGTGCCACTTTTCAATCCCACCGGCAGCTCCGTCCAGGAAGATCTCCGCTCACGAGAGCCTTCTCCTACATGGCGTCGACAGCCCATCCCCATCAGCGCCCACTCGGGCAAGCCCTGGCGACCTCGCCGCGCGCCTCCTCTTCTGTTTCAGTCTGGGGATTGTGGTTTGCTGCAGGAGGCTGCGCTCGCTCTGAGCAGGGTGGATTATCGAGCGCCGCCGAACTGGGGGAGAACACTCGGGTCATTTCAATACGGTTGGGACCGCAGGTGCTTTGTGATGGCTTCATCACCGCGGCCGAGAGCCTGCAGCCAGCTGTGTAAACCGGTCCCCCCTGCACCAGTGCGCACACACGGACACACTCTCCCACACCCGCCCCGCCGCAGGATCACAGCCTGCCTGCGCGCACGCTCGCCCGGGAGTTTGCAGTGCGCCGAGCAAAGTGTAGGAAGGGAAAGATTGTCAGGCTGCGATAAATGCATCAGGTTTCTCTTCCCAAGCCTGCTCTGGAAGGGATCATGTAGAAAGGCAGCTGTTTCTCCTGAATCCCCTTTTGATTTTCAACTGGAAATGTTCTGCTAAATCTCCTCTCGATAGTTTCTTCCTTCAATCATTGCTGTCCACCCCGTATGGGGAAGAGGGGAAAGAAACCCAAAATGAAGGGCAGGTGCAAGCACATTATCGTGCACTGGGAAAGGCAATAGGGACCAAGTTTTATTCTTACAACCATCCTCTTTGCAATTCTGGATTTCCAGATTCATTCCTGTGGTAGGTTTCCAACCAAGGACGCACCACTTAAGGTTTCAGACCTCGCGCCCTGCCTAGGCACAGCTCAGGTCCTCCAAAGCACACGAGAATTACTGTAGAGAGGTTATATATTGGTCACACAGTGAATCGCTGGTCCTACTCCGCTGCTGCAGGAATAGGTTGCCCATAATTGAGCTTGCAAGTAAATTGGAAACACGATTGCCTGTAAAATTGGAAATGCGAGTGCTTGTCAATGGATGAGGTGCCGGAAAGATGAACTTTTGGCTGGAGCTAAGTGCCTGCCCGGCTTTGCTAGCTCTCAAACTTCCTGCTGGCTGCGTCTTGAGCTATCCGCCTGGGTAAAACCGGCTGCTTGTGTGAGCCAGAATCAGGCTCTTGATTTCTGGCCCCGGCGCCGTGCAGCTTCTTTTAGTTATACGAACTTTCCTTCTATAAATACACCTTAGCTGACGGAGAAAGGCACTGCTGAAGACACTAGAAATAATGCTGAACTGCAACGTCTGCATCTGCAGCTCATCTTTCAGTGCGTTTGAAGGTTTTTTTGAAGGTGTTTGCAAGCAGGACCCTGGTTCATTCTATGGGTTAGCAGGTAGCCTTGAACCCCGGTGGCTGACTCACTTGGCTGCTCTCTCCCGCCGCTTACAGTGGGGATGTTAATTTGAGCCCATCTTTGATCAGAGCAGCCTGGTCTCTGCCAGTGTGTTGAGACTGTTAAGACTTTCGGAGTGAGAGAACCACAAGAGCTGGTTGCTAATGACTTTATTTATTTTTTTTTTAACACTCGTACCGGTAAATTGACATCTGTGAGTCATAATCTCCCTTCTGCTCAGCCGTTTGTGGTCTGAAGTTTGTGCTACCTAAATATAATAAAACATATTTCATGTGAAAACCAATATTCTTCTGTTAACTTCATGCCACACTGGCATGATACTCATCTTGCATCTTTAGGGTGCTTTTTATCCAGTCAGTTCCCAAACCTTTTTGGCCTCCCACCTGTACGAAGCACGCCCGTGAACAACCACCCCTGGCCGTCACCCATCGCCGCACGTTCGGATGCGCTTGCAGGAGCAGGCGGCAGCACCGGTGATGCAAGCGTGAAGGGGTGATGCGAGCGTAAGGGGGTGATGCGAGTGTGAAAGGCTGCGGTTCGTGTCAAGACAGGCAGGGTGAAGGCAACTGGCCTGGTTTCAAGAAACATCGGTTTTCGGCAGGCCGCCGCGGCTCCAGCTCAGGGCTGCCTGCAGCCAGCAGCATTTTCCCGTGCTAAAACTGCAACTCTCTTTTCCCTTCGTCTTTAGGGGCCGGGATGCAAGCAGAGGTTGCGGCGGAGGCGCAGCAGCAGCACCCAACTTTGTGCTGGATGCGCTGACGACACTCCCCCCCCCCACCCCCCGCAGCCCCCCCTCCTCACCCCGCACCCCCGCCGGAGTTCTCGCCTCCCCGGGCCGCGCCGCGCCGCTCCCACCGGGACCCCGGGGAAGCGCCGGCTCCGCTCCCCGCAGCGCCGGGTGCCGGGGCCGCCTCCGGGGCGGGGGCAGGCGGGTCCCCTCCCCGCCGCTGTCACCGCTCGGGGCCGGCCCAACGCCCTCCCCTCGGCGGCTCAGCCCGGGCCGGGGCGGCGGCGGCGGCGGCGGGGGACGGGCGAGGCGGAGCGGCAGCGAGAGAGCGCGGAAGGGGCGGCGGAGGAGCGGAGGGGAGCAGGAGAGAGGAGCGAGGGAGCGCGGAAGGAAGCAAGGAAGGAAGCAAGGAAGGAAGGAAGGAAAGAGGAGGAGGAGGAGGAGAAGGAGGAGGGAG
>JAVKLA010000081.1:3355147-3491334 GCA_034782735.1 Sagittarius serpentarius
GCAGCGGAGCGGCGCCGCCCGGGCTCTGCCGCCCGGCCCGGCGCTCCCCCGGCTCTGCCCCGCAGCACCGCTGGGGGAAGGCGAACTTGCTTTCCGAGCACTTTTAAGACTTTCCACCCCCACCCCCCCTTTAAACAACAACCCGCCGCCCCTCCAGCCTTCTTTTCTCATGCTTCTGGCATCCTTGCAGGGATGTAGGCAAGCACCTCCGGCTGGGAAGCAAGAGGGATGCACTCGGATGGGTTTTTGGTTTTGGTTTTTTTTTGTTTTTGTTTTTTACGAGCTTCCCGGGCACCCCCACCTTTTCCCGAGTGGGTGAGCCACGCCGGGGCTGGCAGCCCTGCACAAGCTTCTTCTCTGGGATGTGCGTTCCCCCCGTCCCTTGCTGGAAATGTCTTGTGTGGTCCAAGCGCTCCTGGTATTTGGGAAACAAAACTCCAGCGGTACCTTCTCTAGATTTACCGCGTTTAAACCAGGAAAGCCCGCTGCTTTGATTCCCCCCACCCCGCCTCTGGAGCTGGAGAAATGGGTGGAGGAAGGGTGCAGGAGCTATCAGGGAAGATAGCAACACGCTGCTGAAACGAAGCGTGTGGGTTTTTTTTTTGTTGCAGCGATAAGCTTAGTTGCTGCTGGCTGTGGTTAACGCTAATAGTTGAGCCTTTACCATAATAAGGGCTGTTGTTCACATACTGATGTCTGACTGCCTGCTGACCCCAGACGCTCAACTGATTTCTGCCTTGCTCAGTCGAGGTAGAGGATGGGGCTTGGAGGGCCTGCAGGGAAAAAAACTTCTCTTTGTGGGTACGAGGGAGGGTGAAATGAGCCCTGTTGCTTCATCTCTCCCTGCTGCAACTCCTGCTGCGCTGAAGTGGAGGTTTGCTGGATTTTGTGTAGCGCCTGTGCGGCGAAGAAAATCAAATTAGAGTTGTGCGTTTCTTTGCCAGTTAGCAAGTTTCTAGGAAAGCCAGAAAGAGGGGCTCAACTCCTGCCAGGCAATGTGATTTCAGGCTGCATGTGGGAAATAAAATGACAGCTGACTGCTGAAGTGCAAGGAGGGCCGGAGCGGCGCAGGGGTTGGCGCTCAGACTTAAAATAGATGCTTGCGTAGGATCAGCTTGTCTGCAGAGAGCTCTAGTAAGTTAGCACACCCCTGGGGGATCTGCTACCGATGGGCTACACGGTGCCCGGTGCGGGGAGACGGTCTTTCGCATGATCCGTCTTCCTGCTCTACCTGCACGTAGGGAGGACCCAGACTCCAGTTACAGCTATTTTGGTGCTCTGTGCCTCTGACAGCAAGGCTGAGCCTGGTTTCATGTGTGGGCTCTGAAGGGCCAGGCTTCTAAATGCGATGGGGACACTGAGAATGATTTTCCAAAGCACCTATGCAGGTTAAATGAGAGGCTTTGGTGGAGTTGAGGACCTGTTCGTGCCTATTATCCTAAAGCTTTGGTTAAAAGAACATTTACTGGACACTCATTCCTGCACTTCAGGTCATGGCGGCAGTCTGTTTGCTTGCAGGGGAAGAAAATGAGATAGGAAGAAACACCTGGTCCATTGAGGCAGGGCTGGGGGAACGTGGGGTTTGTTTTTCAGCTCAGACCAAAGTATCTGTTTAAATTTACATGTCTCCTGGCACGGGTGAGAGCATGTTACAGAGGCGTCTGTGTTGTTTAGGTGTTTGAGCATTGGATCAAGGTAATTGCTTTGTGCCTAAAGTAAGGACTTGGCGTTTCACGCTGCCTTAAGTTCATTTTCTTCTCTCTGTGAAAGCTCTTTTGCAGCTTATGTCAGCGAGCAATTTTTAGAGTTGACCCAAAGTTTAAACTTTGGCAGGAAGAGCACTGAAAAACAAAAACCAAAAAGGTAAAAAAGAGCTGACTCCCTATCGACTTCAGCTGCAGTCGCTTCTGTTTTGGTGGCTGCGCTAACACTGTGAGCCAAAAAGGTCAATGTTGTCAATTAGCTAGCTTAACCTCATTTCCCCTCTAACTTTTTAGAGAATGCTGAAGCTTTCTTGCTTGGTCGGACTGATGTTGAGAGAAGGAGTATGGGTGCTGCTAGCTTATGTTTCCGGGATCCAGCAATGCCGTGTGTGGGACACATAACTTTACTCCTGTCTGGTTTGGGCTGCGTCTGAGGTCTTAACTGCTTCCTGATGGCTTGTTCAGCTCTTGGTCTCAGTTGCTGAATCTGCCACCAAATATGCCCGTTGCCCTTCTTTTCAAAATGGCATTGGCCTCGCTGAGAAGGAGTCCAGCCCCTAGTTCCTTTACATGCCAGCAAGCAGCAAAGCAGATTTGCTTCACGGTACCCATAGGGTTAAGCTTACGCACGGAGAGTCGTTATAGGCATAGGTTTTCAATTGTGCAAGATGTTTAATGTGCCAGGTGCTTGATGCCCCGTAAAACTGCAGAGATGCATTGGCTGCACAGTACGGTCCCCCTCTCACTCCCCTGAAATAAAACCCTGCTCCAACCCACACGTGCAGGCAGCCTCAGCGTGTAAAAGTTAGATGGGATTTGTAGTGTATCCAAAGGGTTTAAAAATAACCTGAAAGGGATGTGAAGTTGTACAAAGCTTCCAAAGCCAAATTCCACATCCATCCCCCCACCCCCCCGCTGTTGCCAGCAAGAATGTGTGAGTGAGACGAGTAGGTCAGGAGCCGAAAAACCACTGTGGTGGGCTTCTCCTTTAATATACAAGTTGTGTGTGCATGGGTTTGCATTATAAGGATCTGATAGATTAGATGGTAACATCACTTTTGATTGCAGATATATGACTGATCCATCAATGGCTTGGTGGGACTTAGTTTACCGCCTTTTTGTCAGACAGTAAAAACCCAAACCATGCAAAAAATCAACCCTAACGGGAACTTAACCTTGTGACTGGTAAATGCTGCCCTCCGCAAATCAATTTGTTTCCTCCAGTTCTGCAAAGCTCTGTTTGCTCTCTGTGGTCAGAGTTAAAAGCACCTCCGTAACCCTTGCTGGAAGATGGCAGTAATTGGGACTCCCAAGTACTGAGAGATAACAACATTTCTTGCTAATGAAGCTGCTGACTTGCTGCCCTCGAGGGGTCCTGCAAGGTACGGTAGAAGGACTATAATGGCAGGTGGCGATGCGGGGCATCACAGGTGAGGCTGAGATGCTGGGCTTCCCGTCCTCCTGCATCCACTCCCCTTCTTGCTTCCTTTATTTGGAGGTGTGTTACAGGCGCCGTGGTGGATTTGTTCCTGCCTGGCATGAAAAGAGGAACTGGTCGGTGCACACGCAGCGTAGAAATGCTGACTGCTGGGAGACGGAAGGACCCCTCATGTTTCAGTGCTTCCCATGCATGCCCTAAGGACAGCTGGGAGACAGATGCATTGTTTCCATTGGCCTGTGTGTGGGTGGCATCCCAGGGGTGTATTTTTATCTGGCAAGAGACCTTCCCTCTCTTTAAGGTTTGGGACAACGTTGGGTCAGGCCTGCAGCAAGACTTCTCCTGCTGTGGTGCTGCTGTGGTTGCTGCAGGGTACAGGGAAGCGGACAGCTTCTACGCAGCGTATACTCAGATGTAGGACCTGCACGCATCATGCCGCTTCCCCTTCCCATAGCCAGGTCAATCTTGTCTTTTTGTCCTTTGCTTTCACTTTCAATGCAGGCAAATAAGGGAGTTTGTGTTTAAAACGAGTCTGCTGGCAAATGCATACCCTCCTCTGCAGTGCCTTGCTGCAGGGAAATGGCAAAATGCTTTACGAGTCTGAATGCATCTTCATTATGGTCTTAGGATGGGATCCTTCATCCTTCCCTCTGTCCTATCTAGGAAGGGCAAGTTTCCAGCCATACCTTCACTCCCAGGTCTTTATATCTGCGCACAGAATAGGGTCACAGCTGGAACAGCCCGTTGAAGGGGAGTCAGTTTGCTGAGCTTGTTGGGGATAAGAGTAGTGCACAGGGACTTGGAACATCTTCTCTTCCAAAAAGGAAGGTTTGATCCTGCGTTATCCTTGCACAGCGCTCAGACTCCAGGCTGGTCCCTACAGCTGTGTCAGCAGCTGGGTGACTCAGTTTCCCGGCTGCTGTTAAGAGATGGGTCTTGTTGGTGGCTTGCGTGGTCATGTTTTCATATGCGGGATGAACCTCAGCAGCAGAACACCAGCATTTCCCTCTCTGCTTCGAGAAGTCCTCTGTCCTTTCCTCTACATCAGTTGTACTGGAACAGCATTTACCCATCCTCGCGCACAACATGCCAGACTGTTTGCCTGGAAGCCCAGCAAAGCCTGGGGAAGGGAAACAAGCACTGAAAGGTGAAGTGATTTCAGGGATGCAGGGAACTGCATCCGGCACCTTGCTGAATGCTGTTGCTTCTGCATTAACAGCAAAGGTGAGAGCTCAGCTTTGGCTGTGGATTGCTCTGTGTGGGCATGAATCACCAACCAACAAGGGCAAGACTCTAATAAATTGAGGGCTTTGGGCTCCTCCGGCATTTTCGATGCTGATGGCCTGTGGAGGAGGTGAGAATTTGAACTGAAAAAGAGCAATTATCTTTCTATGCACTTACAAAATGCCCATTACTGTGGTATCCAGCTAGGATGGGGGAATGATAGTTTGCCAGGAGGGAGGGGACTTGTCTGCACCTGACTGCCACCAGCTCCAGCTTTTTTAGTGTTAACTTCTGTCCACTTAAGGGACAAAGCTGGAAAAAGAGGTGGAAAGAGGGCAGCTCCAGAGACTTTTCCTTCAGGGATACACCTACTAAAGCCATCCCTGACTACAGCATTTTTAACCTGGGTACAGGGAGTGAGATTTCCAGGAAAAAGGAGCAAAGCCCCATTCCTTCCACTTTTTCGTATGAACTCCCCAAAGCATGTAAAAACTGTGTAATTACAGTGTTGTTACATGAAGTGGCTGCTAATTTGCCATGTAATTACAGCGTGCCATGCTTTGATAGGCCTTATAAAATGAAGGGATAACACGGTCTCATGCTGGAATGCCGTGCTCGAGCTCTCCAGAGCAAGCTGATGAGCACGTCGTATGCCATCCCGCTCTCCCAAATCCATAGCAGATTGCTGGCAGGCAGGCAGCAAGTAGCTGGGAGTGT
Source organism: Sagittarius serpentarius (assembly GCA_034782735.1). Lineage (NCBI taxonomy): Eukaryota > Metazoa > Chordata > Aves > Accipitriformes > Sagittariidae > Sagittarius > Sagittarius serpentarius. Next base: position 3,360,230 of record JAVKLA010000081.1, read on the forward strand.
GCACGCTCTCCGGCGGGTCTGTGGCACGCTGAGTTTTACCAGGGGAGCCAGCTTTTGAGTATGCTGCTGTGAAAAAGCAGTTACTGCATCCTCTTGGATGGATCCCTGCCGTGTGGATGAGCTGGGGTGGGGGCAGCAGGGATGAGGATGAGAGTGCAAACCCTAGGTGCCTGTGGTTAGACCTTGGGATGGTAGTTTGATGCTGGAGGCAAAATGGAAGGTGTTTTGGTGTTCTTTGCCAGTTGCTGTTTCAGTGAGAGCAGATACATCTCAGGCACTTGGGGAAGAGGTAGGTGTGAGGAAGACCAGACTTCTGTCTGAATACGGTTTACGGCTGTAAACTTGCAGATCTGTCATCTCAAATGCTGTTTTCAGTTGTGGTACTGGTATCAGCTGGGATTTTGGGGAAGAAAGGAACAAATCCAAGTGGATTTGTCCCAGACAAGGAAAGAAAGTCTTTTCCTTTTTGCGCTATCAGCTGGTCCTTGCATGGGCACAAGGCGAGCAAATTACGTGACTTAGGAGAGCAAGTGTCATTGCTTTCCCTGGAATGGATCCAAAGGATGGAGCTGCTGGCATCTTCCAGGCTTACAAATTTTGCTCAGGGGAAGACCTGTGCTTGGTAGGATGGTGCCAGGGGACTAACTGAAGTGAAGAAGGAGGGGGTGATCTGCGTTACTTCAGCATTAAAATGCCCCTGGAGCCAGGGACTGACTCTTCATTGCACTGTGAGGTTGGGGGATCCCCATGGAAACTGGGGTCTTCCTTATGGGTGCAAGATTGTGCCTCTCTAGGTCAAGACCTGACACCCCAGGTTTGCTTTTCGGCTGTGAGTTACGGGTCAGTTTGCAGCCTGTCCAAATCCGTGTAGCTCCATTGAAGCCGGGGATATATGCTCTGATCCAGCGTAAAGCCTCATCACTGCAGAAGCCAGTGGGACAAATCTGTAGCTGATATAAACTGTACAGCTGTCTCTCAGCCAAAAATTGGGCCTGCATCCCCCTTTTTTTTTAACCCATGACATAGTTATACATCTCAGCTCTTTTGTTCCTCTTCCGTGACTAAGCTGCTCACTGCCTGTGTTTCTTTTTTTTTTTTTTTTTCATTGTGTAGTTTATAATCTTCCAACTAGATACAGAAAAAAATTTGCAGCGCTGGCCAAGAAGGCTCTGGTTTCGCTGGCGTCGGGCCATGCTTACATCTCCAGTCAAAATACTGCTGGTTAAACAATAAATATTTATTGATTCTCCTACAAGCTCCTACATTTTTCCCAGGTGCAGTGGAATTTGAGGGGGGGGCCACTTGAGACCTGCCCATCGCAAAATTGTGAGATGGCTCCAGAGATAATGGCTCTTTGGTGGTCTCGGATGCAAAGGCGACCCTTGCAAAGCTGAGTTCAGTCCTGCTGTATGGCCCTCCACATCCAGCCTAGAGATCTGCCCTCTTCTGACCGTCCCCGCTCCCCTGGGTTTGAGGATTTGTGCCTGTGACTGTGGCAGACTGTGGTGGTAATTACGTGAAAATGTGCAAAGCTGCAAGTCCCTTTTGCGTGGCTGAATCTCCTCGAACATGGGAAGGACTCGGGTCCGGAGGGGATACATAGTTTCATGTCAGGTCCAGCGAGGTGGCAAAAAAAAGAAAAAATCAGGGTGGTTTCAGTTTGTGATTTGGTTAAAAGGCTCAGCCTTCGCGTCAATATTGTAGGCACCCGCCGGATCTGAAAGCGTGTAACATTAACAGGCTGCAAATGTTTGCATGCAAAGCCTGAGCTTCTGCAAGGCTGCGTGTGTTTAGATGAAGGCAAAGCTCTTGGTGGTTGCATTCAAAAGTGCTCTAAGTTGTTCTGTTCCCTTGTTGAATGTGGCGGGTGGCTCAGAGTAACTTACTGGTTTATTTAGCCTAGGATGGGGGGCAAACCCAGAGCTCTCCACCCTTGCTTGCCTCTTTTTGAACTGTGAGATGAAACTGCACGTTTTTGTGTTGAGTTTTTTTTTTTTTCCACTCAACTGGCAAAAATCTGAGACTCGGTTTGCTCTTCTGTCCCGTGGACAGCATCAAGTCATTGGGCAATACCTGTACGTGCAGGACCAGGCAGGCGATACATTTTTCCCCATCGCCTCCCCTGGTCTTGCTGACCATGCACAATTTTTTGGCGTGCCTTGAATTGCTGTTGATGCCTGACTCCTGCCGACCAGCGACCTGCTGTATGCACCGTGCAGGTGGACCTGTTGTTTGCAAGAAGCTGGGATGCTGTGCTGATGCAGTGCAGCCGTTCAGTCCCGCATCTGGTTCCTGCAGCCACGCAGCCTGTGGATAAATATAACCTGCCAGCAAAATATTACAAATGCAAGGAAGAAATAGCAGCTTGCTTTCCCAGAGAGGAAAATCCCCTTGTTTCTGTGGCTCCCTCTGGTTTGGGAATGAGGGTTGAAGATCAGAGGTCACGGTGAGCCCTCAGCTATTTGCTATGTGCTGGCGGCAGCCCCTGTTGTGGATTGGGGTGTGCAAAGTCGCAGGGCTCTGTCTGGGTCTGAGCTGGCGGGGCTCTGGGGCTGTAATTCCCGTCCCCATCATCTTGCAGCTGGTGTTGGACACAGGAGCAATCCCCCTCTCCAGCAATCCCCTGCTTTCCAGCTTTTTTTGCTCCTGTTAAACCTTTCTTATAAAGCCAGAAGAGGCAGAGACCTCCGTCTCAGGTGGCTGGTGCAGAAAACCCAGTGTTATTCGGACTGCAGCAAGTGTCTGGTGGGCTGAGCCGTGCACCCTGAGCGGGTTTGCAGGGAGGATTGCTGTCCTGTAGGACGTGGCTGTGCATGGGAAACCTTCCCTGCTGAAGACCAAGTTGCTGGGGTGGCTGTGGAGCTGCAGGCTGGCTCCTAACCCCAGCTAAGTGTTCAGAGCTTGTTAATGAACAAAATGCATTTTCTTACACGGAGTGGATTTTAAATTGGCTCCACATGGATTATGTACGTTGTCGCACTTTCCCGGAGGGTGATGGCATGAGTAGGAATGTGGGTTTGATGAAAGAAGCCAGACACTGAGTCAAAAGCCGAGCAGCTCCCCCCGCTCTCCCCTCCCCATGCCCCCACTCCCCCCCATCTCATTTCAAATATTTGACGTGATTCCAAGGCATTCTTCAGATGGCTGGTGGGGAGCACAGGAGAAGCCAGCCAGTGGGACTTTGCTTTTTTTTAAATGCAGCATATTTTTGGGGCCTCTGACCTCAAAAGATGTTGAAGAAAGGCTTGACGAGACCTGGTTTTAGGGGAAACTGCGGCCTAGTGCCCCCATTACGCTACAGCAGGGACATGGGAGTATCCTCAGCCATGTGCTCCAGGTCTCCCTTTACTTGAGGTATTTTGAGTTTTCTTACGGTCTGCATTAAGCTGTACTGCACCTCTCTGGCTCCGCCACAGCACCAGGCAAGCCGGGACCCATCTGCCTCTCGGGATTTCCAGTCTGGGTGTACTGGTTGACTCCGATTTGAGCTGAGAGCTAGCTAGGGGGGGAGGCGAATGGCTCAGCCCTGCGTCCCTCCAGGAACCAAGGGTCTTGCACAGCAGGGTGAGGGTTGCGTGTCCTTGTGGTGGCTGGAGTCTTGGGCTGGGATTTCCATTGGGATGCTGCCTCTCCTGGGGTGTCCTTGGAAGTCTCTGGATAAAAATGCTGACTAAGTGAAAGCTACCACTGATTTTGCAGCCAGTAGACCCCAGAAACTGGAGCTGGACACCGGGAAGTGCTCTCGGGTTTGTTTTCTGTTGCTTTCGCCCCATCCCCGTCAGCACCATCTATCACAATAATCAAAATGTGGCTTTTTGACCCACATGAAAGTTTTTTTTTCATAGGTGTCTGCATGTGTTTGTGCAAAACCACTTAATTTTGGTCAGTGTTCTGGAAGCGGCAAGGTTTGGTTTTTTTTACCTTTTAGTTTTGAGAAATTGTTTACCGAAACCTGAACCATCAGAAGAAACAACTTGGAAAAGCTGAGTACTCCTGGCTTTTTCCACTGGAAAATTAAAAAAAGATGTAGTGGAACACGTGAAATTTGGGTCTTTTTTTTTTTTTTCTTCTTTTTTTACACATTATTGTTAGAAGCGGTTTTAAAATGCAATGCCAAGTGCTTTCTCTTTTAAAATGCTCAAGGCATGTTACCCAACCGCTCCATCTCTCCAGACCGCTTTGTGAGGTCAGTAAATGCAATTCCTCCTTGTTTGCAGCCAGAAGTGGGGAAAAACTTGTTTACTCAATCCCCAGCATCAGCTACAGGCAGCAGATGAGTCCAACAGGCTGGTAGCACCATCGTGGGTCCCCATCCCATCCCCCGACCCTGTGGCGTTTCCTGGACCCGTCCTTTCGAAGGGATGTGAAGAAATTTGGGCTTGATGTCAGAGGGCTGTCCCTGGTTCTGGGAAGCCCGGTACCTCTGCGGCGCTGGGAAAGTTTCGCTTTCCAACGTCAGCAGTGGGGTTTCGGAGCTGTCACAGTAGCCGTGACCCGGCGGGGTGGTTAGTCACTGGGGCTGGTTTCCATCCCTTTAAGCGGCTCCAGATTTGAAGCTGGCTCTAAAGCTTGCAACTTGAAAGGCCCCGGCCGTGCGCCTGTTTTGCCTTCGAGCTCGATGACTCTCGCGCGTTCCTGCTTTCAAACGGCCGAGCCCCGAGCAGCCAGGGCCATATGGATCCTATAGAGGGTCCTGACTGCCCATAGGACCAGCCTAACGTCGACAGGGCGAGGAGGGAAGGGGGCTTGGCAGGAAGCAGGGGGGCTGCCCCTGCTCTGAGCTGGTCCTGGACTGGACCAGCCCTCTCGCTGCTAGCCCAAGCCGTTTGGCATCTTCAGTCCGTGATCGAGGACTGCCTCTTCCTTGGCTTCCCCAGGAGTTTGCTGGCTGCTGGTCCTAAGAACTCATTGAAAGCTGGAGTTAGGTCTAAAAAAAATTTTAAATAAATAAATAAATAAAAAGAAACCAGGGGGGGAAAAACGCCAGAGAAAAAGAAGAGGAGCAAAGGGGAGGGATAGTGTGCCTTTAAACAGCCGTGCGCCAGCGTGTGTAACTGCGCTCGCTAATCTGGTGACTAATTCGGTGCGTTGCAAAGCAGCAGCGAAGCCAGCTGCCAAGGCGGGCTGCGTCCCCGGCTGAAGGCTCGAGGAGTCATCGGATCCCCTCCCTCCTTTCATCCCGCGCCCCACCGGGGCGCCGTCCCCCCCCTCCCCCCCCAGCCACCCCACCACTCCCCATGGCAATTTATTTACTCATCTGGAGGGCACAGCCCTGGCGGTCTCTTGACTCAGCAGTCCAGGGCTGATGAGAGCCGCGGGAGCAAATTCCAGGCAAGAAATAATCTCATGACTTGTCTCGGAAAAGATTGCTCCGAAAAGATCCCCTTACGGTCATGGAGCGCTCTGTGCCGGCCCCTCCGGCAGAGCCCTGACGAGGCTCCCGATTTCCCAACCTCGGGGAGCCGGGGCAGTCAGCCAAGGCAGCCTGGGGGGACTCATTGGACCTTTCTTCTCTGGAAAAAGAGGGATGGATTTGGAGACAGGGGGGGCAGCATGAGGGCTCCGGAACTGGTGCCTGTCCCCGCTGGGGCACAGGGATGTGGGGAGCTGGAGCTGTCTTGTTGGGGCAGGGAGTCCAGAGCTTGGGGGTCTCTTGGATTTATTGGTCACTCCTTTTTCTTGCCCCACTTCCCAGGGAGGAATTTAAACTCTTCCTTCATCCCCAGGCAATTTTGGGTCTTCATCAGTGTTTTTGCTCAGATCCTGGCATTATTACCTTCAGCAGGGCTGGCACCGTGGATGACTTGCGAATGGTATTTATGCTTCTTTTGCCGGTTGGCTTTTTTTCATCCTATGTGTCTCTCTCGCCTTGGCCTTTTTCCTCCCCAGCCAGAGTCACTTGAGTCGCATCCCCTTTTGAAGGCACTTTGGGAGGTCTGGTCCCGTGCCCAGTGCCTTCCCACGGGCGCTGGGGATGGGGTGGGATTAGACCAGGTTGGGAATTGAGGATCTTTGCAAACTGGCATTTTTCTGGGAGGAAGGCTGGCCCTGTGGGTGGGCAGGGCTGCTGAGCTGACAGCTCTCATACCTCCTTTGTGCAACCGGGATCAAGGCTCTGGAGCACACAGCTCCTGGGGCTGTGACTGCAGGGACACAGGTCTCTTGCGGGTGTCTTGCCTCTCTGGAAGGGTGCCCATCCACCGTGGCGGCCGTGCTGCCTTTTGAGATGAAGATGCCTGGGGAGAGGAATCAACCTATGGCTCCCGCTCCCCATATACTTAGGGTTTCACCCCAGCCCCTAAGCAGCAGGAGCTTGGGGCCAAGCCGCCAAGGGCAGCAGGGAGGCTCGCACCCCTGAGCCACCCATCCAGAGCCCTGCCAAAGCTCCTCCAAGCTTGTTACGGTCAGTGGAGGATTCCCAGAGTTCCTGGCAAGGGCTCCCGACTCCTGAGTCGCCAAATGACACCCCCTCCACCCCCTCCTCCATTTACGTCTCCTCCTAATAGCCTCTTGGCCTGAGCAGCCGAATTCAATCAGCCCTTTCACCATCTGCTCCCAGGCACTTCTGCCGGGGAAGGCTCGGGGCCAGAGAGGCAGTAATTCCTTAATAGCTTCCGGATGCTGCGCGCGGGGTGGATGTGAGGGCTGCGAGTGTCTCAGCCTCTCTCCCCCCCAGCCTTCGCTGAGGTTTCCAAGCTCAGGCTTCCTCTGGACAAACCCAAGCACCTCCAGCCACTCTGATTTATCCCTGCCCGCCCATTGCTCTCCCATCTCTCCAGGCTGAGCCCAATAGGTGACATAATCCCCATCCTGGACAAGCCTTGGCTCTGGGATCAGGATGACTGAAGCTGATGGGACAGCCCAGTTTGTCTTTGGCCGCCCTCCCCAGCTCACTCCCACCTTCTTCGTCTTCCCAGTGCTTTGTTTTGCCCAATCTCTGCGCTGGTCCCTTCTCTGGCGAGAAGTTTCCTTGAAGTAGGAGCTGGAAAAGAAGACCTTCCCAGGGTCGATTGGGAAAGCCCTTGCTCTCAGCCATGGGGACGCTTGATAACCTGGAGGCTGCGTGGTGTAGCCCAGAAGGGGCAAAGCCCAGGAGCTCTCTGCTCCCACTGGGATGGAAGAGGCTTAATCTCGGGGCTCTTCAGCTGCCTGGTGTGCTCGGGAAAATCCCCTTGTTCTTTGCCTTCTTTTCCTTGTCTGCTTAAAAAGAAATAGTACCAGGAGAATTGTTCCTGGGATGTTGTGAAATGAAATTGGTTTGGCACTGGTGTTTTTGAGGCACTCTCTCTGGCGTGGGCTGGAGAGTTTCGATTCCCAGGTTTCTCCCAGGGCCCTTTCTGGCCTCCATCACTGGAGGAGCTGAGCAGCCTCGTTCGCTCTCTGGGGACAGGGAGGTGAAACAGTGTTGGGCTGGCAGGCAGCATCCAGGGATGGCCTTGTCCCTTGTCCCCTCCTGGCCCCAAGGCCGATGTGAAGCTGACCCTCGTTCGCCTTGCCCCAGCGATACCTTTGCTTGCACGGCTTTCAGCCCAGCCAGCAAAATCCTCCCCGTTTGTGGCTGCTGGGGTCATCCGCTGCTGTGTAAAGCACGCCTGTCTCGGGGCTGGTGGGTAGAAACGTTCAATGTGCAGTGGGTGTAGAGCGCGTGTGGCTCTTGGTTCGTGGGCTGGGACATGGATGATGCTTACGGAGGTGTCATTTGGTGGCATTAGTGGAGTCACAACCCTGAGGGCTGCCTGGGGAACCGAGGAGATAGGGCTGGCTCAGGCAGCAAAGCAAAGAGAGCAGGTCCTTTGCTTTAAGCATTTTTTGCCTCCTCTGTTTAGTTGGTTCTTTCTCCCCTCCTGTTAAGTGATGCGGCGCTGAGGGATGCAGCTAGCATAGGGAAGATGCTTGGAGAGTGCAGTGAATATTGCGAGCTACTTTGGTTTTGATTTCAGCTGCAGGGGGCTGTTGTGTGTATTTGTGAGCCACAGAGAGGGAGAAATGATACCTTCAGAGAGGAGGGGTCAAGGTACTTGCAAGTGCCAGTCTTCAGTGGCAGTAAATGCAGTGATGCAAAGAAGTCAATCCATATCTAGTGCAGGGGAATTAGAGGTATGTTGATCGTTACGCTACCTGCCATCTCTTGACAGCTGCTAGCAGAGTTGACTGTTTGCTCTAAAGAGTTATAAATAATTTTGTTGATTAAAATGATTGATTATCCTTGATCTAATATTATTTAGTCAGAGCAAACAGTGCTGAGATTTACCAGCCGCACTCTGACCTCCTCACCCTGATCTGTTTGCAAAAATCCTGTGCAATTGTTTGTTTGATTTCAAAGCTAAATACCCTAATCTCTCCTCCTTTGGTAACTGCAAAGACAACCGGACAGCTCGGCCTGATAAGGGAGGACGAACCTGGAGTCCTTGTGTGCGGTGGCAGGTCCCTGGGCAGAAAAGGATGAGGTGGTGTGATAGGGACCTGATGGTGACCAGGTGAGGACAGGGTAAAGCTCTTGGGCTTCTTCTCCTCCTCCGCACATACTCGCCTTGTTTGTTGAGTGCTGCCTGTGCTTCCTGGGCAGAGCCGAAACACTCCCTGATGTATGGGGAAAAAAAAAAAAAGATGCTATCAAAAGCCTCATATTAGAAGAAGGGCTTTCTCTGGGTAAGGCAGCAGCAGCGGTCCCTCTGCAATCCGTGGAGGTTGTGATACGCTGCAACTTGCACCCTCCCATTGAGCAATCGGCCGCATTTTTTTGCCTGCTTGGCTGTACGTCTGGCTGGTGTTGCCCTGAAGGGAAGGGTTGGCCAGGAAGGCTGCGGAGGTGGGGGTGGGACGGGCGGCAGGAATCTGCAGCTGCAGAGCGATGTGGCAAGCTTCACCCCCGTACCCTGCTGCCCTGGGGCAGCGTGCGTGCTCGGGAGGTGACCCAGAGCTGCCGAGGCTCCCTTCCTCGTCATCGGCTCGATCCCTTCTGCATCACTGGCTTCGTGCTCTCTGCATCATGTCTTGGGCTTGAGGAATACTGTAGGAATATCTGTGGGCACCTTCCGCTCATGACCGATAGGCACTTTTATTGTATGGACACCATCAGCGTATCTCCACAGGAGCTCCAGCCCTTCCAGCTTTAACAAACATGCTTGGTTTATGAATGAGAGAGCTGGTGAGTGGAGGAGAGTGTCTTTGATGTGGAGAGAGGTATTTTGGGGGTTGAACATCATCCTAGCTTGAGGGCACTTCAGGCTGTGTCCTGCCATGTGGTACCCTAGTGTCTGGCATGACGTGGCATTGACTCAGCCTGGGGGCAAGGGCTAAGGCCAGGACACGGAGAGATCAGTTTATGCAGGACTTGGGCTGAATATCAAGTGAAGGTTGGGGAATTCCTTGGGGCGGACAGATTGGAGGCATTTGACTGAGCGTCTGCATGTCTAATCCCTTCCTGAGGCAAGGATAATTGAGGCTCCTTTTTAGGTCCAGTGGGCTTGCAGCAGCAGGGACATCTGTGGAGTCTGTCTACATCAGAGGTGTGTCGTATCGTGATGATGGACAGCACAAATGATTGGTTTTTCATTCTGGGCATGGAGTCATTTCACGTGGCAGTGGATACGCAATGAAACCATCCCGAGCTGTGAGGTCATGTGTAGCTGCTTACAAAATGTGTTGGCACAGCGTGTTCTTGAGGTATGTTTGAGCCGACTTAGAGGGCTTGGGATCTCTCTGTGGGGTGATGAAAGAGCTCAACATGAGGGAAGGTTCCTTGGCCCTTTTCCCTGCTGCGAGGGGACAGCCTTGCCAAGAGATCTCAGCCTTCCCTTTTCACACTTCCGATCCTGACAGCATCTTCCTCGCACAATGCACTGCCGATTAACCTCAACCCGGCCTTGCAAAATCTCTGCTCTCCCCTTTCTGGGAGACTTATCACGCGTGGCTTGGCATCCACGTCCTTCCCTGGAGCAAGCAGCTGGAGGCGTTGGAGCTGAAACCCCATTGCGTGTTTGTCCCTGTCCCTGGATGATGAAGGAGAGGGAGATTAATATCTGGAGGAGAGAGTGAGGGCTTGTTTGGATAGAGGAATAATCCATCTGAACTGCTTGGGTGTGATTACAGTAGTACCTTGGTAGCATCCCGTGTGTGCTTTTGCAGCCCAGGGTAAATCTATGTCAGGGTACTGGGATGCATCCTTCTCTTCGGACGAATCCTCCAGTCGCATCAGTTCTTCCTCGAAGATGCCAGAAATGGTATCACCAGCCAGAGATGTGAGGTGAGAACAGCGGAAGTCCTGGTTTTAACCTGACGGGAAAGAAATAAATGTATGTTCTCGCGGATGGTGGGAAGCACTGGATGTGGATGACCTGGACCACTGTCTCCTCTGCGGACTGCCAGAACCCCACCATGGGTTTGCTTTGGGAGGGCTCAGGCCGTGCTCTTGCGGCTGTAGAAACCTCCAGGGTGGTGAAGCCAGCACGACTGGCCTTGCAGGGCTCCCAGCCCAGCCCGAAGAGAGCGAGGAATTTCAAGAGGCTTCTGGTCCCAGGCGTGAGCCATTTGAATACCTCGGGCACCCTTCCAAGAAGCAAATGAATATCTAGTTGTTTGTTCGGTGGGGATCGCTGGTTTTTTGGAGGTTTTTTTTTCTTCTTTTTTTTCTCATTGCTGTTGAGCAATTTGAGCTTTGCTGCTGGGACTCAGGGTGTGAGGAGCTGGGGTTTAGCCGCTTGTTTGCAGAGGAGCATCTCCCAGAGCTGGAGCACTGATGCGGGGCAGCTGACACGGGCATGACCTGGACTTGCTATTTACACTTGACCTCCTTTCAGTCAGGGCTGGGTGTCCATTACAGGCTTTGCTGAGCCCACCCCGCTCTCCCGTTAGTGCATGTGTGCCTGTGCATGGGGATTAGAGCTCTTTAGCAGCGCAGTTAGCGAGGATTAGAGCGAATTATCACAGGGGAAGCATGTCTCATAGGTTTGCGCGAGGCAGGGAGTGTCCTGCCAGCCCTGCTAAGGAAGGATCGGAGGCAAACAAGCCTGAAAGTGAGATGCTAATCCTATCTTCATAGGGGACGCCCTGGCTCACGTGATGTTCGATTGGGAAAGCGGGAGGGTGAAGGGCAATAAGGGCCTGACAGCTGCAAGAAGAGGCTTTGAGTCCTGAGCAGGAGTGGTTTGGGCACGTGGAGGTTGTTCCTTGCTGCCTCTGCATGGGTTGCAACCTCCTGGTCTGGCTATCTCCAGAGCACTAGCCTGTGAGCTCAGCCTCCACATGGGTTTTGCACGGGTTTAATTAACCCCGGACTCTGCCGTCAGGCCGTCAGGTTCAGAAGAGGTTTGCACAAGTTTTCAGTCGCGATGCTGTTCAATTTAAAGTGACAGAAGCCGCTTCGAAGCTGATTCATGAGTGTTTGCCTTTGCGGGGGAGAGATTGTGTTGAGTTAACAGTGGTGCTGGAGCTAAACCACGCTGGCCTCGTAGCACAGCCTAACCTCTGCTGTTGCTTCGTCTTGATGGAAAAATCTTTTTGCTGACTGCTTTGCATAGTTTTAATGAGCGTTGTTAAACCGTGGCCATGTTCCCCAACCTCAGAGGTGGCCACATCTCCCCGGTGCTTGCTTTTGTCCATCTGTGCTCCTTCCAGCAGCTGAAACGGGGAGGACAGAGCGACGGCCTCCACCGAGGGAAGCCCCGCTTCCAGCTGCTGCAGGAAGATGAACCGTAGGTTCTGTCCCTGCCTCCTGAGGCTGGGGAAACTTTGCCGTAATTGCAGCGAGCGTTGACTCGAGCCCTGTGGTTTTGCTTAGCTTCAGTCCAGGGGTTTCTCTAGCACTTCTTTCCCTCCTCTCCCCCACAAAAGCCGGGGAGGGCCGAGTGAGCTGACCACCAGGCTGCTGTTCCCCTGCGAGCTCCTGGGACCGCTGGGGATGCTGCTTTCCCAGGATCTCCATCCAACACCCACATTATAAATCTGGGAGAGGGGGAGAGAGAGAGGGGGAGTGGAAAGGAGCTTGAACAAGGGCAGCAGGAAGGCTTGGAGGGTGAAGCCTGTGACTTTGATGGCATCGGGATAGCGGGTGAAGCATCCTTTCACCTGCCAGTGCTGCTGCCTGGTTCCTCGCCAGCTGCAAGATACCCAGAGCCAAAACAAAGCCTCCCTCACCTTTTGGTTGCTCTGTGTCCAGTTTTCATCATGGGCACCTCTCCCCCGAGCACCCTCTTCTAGCAAGCTTGCACCCAAGCAAGGGTGTCTCCATTTTACAGAAGGGTGAAGCAATTTACCCCAAAGCCTGAGGCCTAGCAGAGCATTCTGACATCTCACCCTCGTCTTAACCTTTCCTCTTCCTCTCTCCCTGTGATGCTCTAAGTGCTAAGAGTGCAGACTTGGAAGAAATGCTTTTATCTGCATTTAGGGAAGACAGTTTTCAGGCCCTTTATTTAGGGGAAGAGCTCGCCCCCATGACACACCACATCTCCATAAGAAAGCTGCTGAATGCCGGAAGAAAGCCGGCTTTGTTGTGCTTTCTGCAGCGCTAAGCAGTGTGGGCTTTCGGTTTCCTCTCTTGTTTTTCTCTTGAAGCCCAGCTTTCATCTCAGAGTATTTATTTTTCACTGCTTGAAGGAGAAAAAAAAGAGACTTATTTTTCTTTTTCTTTTTTTTTAAAAAGAAATATATTTATTTTAAATTAAAATAGCAAATGTCTGTGCCTTTTGTGCCGTTCCTTGCAGAGGGAAGCAGGGCTGGTCTCTGGTGAGTTGCTGCAGGAAGGGGGACCAAATCTCCCCTCCGTACTGCTCAGTCCTCTGCCTCTCTCCTCCCATCCCATCCCTACATCCCCAGCAAACGCCTCTCCTAGTGCTCACCCCTTCTCCCCATTGATGCTTGCTTCCCAGATTTCCCTCTGTTCCCCCTTTTTTCCAGCTTTCTGTCCTGCTTTCCCTCTCCCCCTGCTGAATTTCACTGCCCTTTCGGTCCGAGGAGCCCTAATTGGAACAGGCCGGCTCCTCTCCTGCTTCCTGCGTGGGAGTGAGAGGCAACGCTTGTGAAAACAGTTCAAAAGTGCAAACAAATTTTTGCCTAATCCTGCCTAAATAACAGGGGGCTCAGCTGGGGTTATTTGCCTGGGCGTCCCCTCTCCAGAGCGGGGGGCACCTGGGAAAGGCAGAGCTGCTCTGGGAGTGGTGGTGGTGGTGGTGGTGGAAACTTGAGATGGGGAGATGGTGCCTCCACGGTGCCCGGGCCCCTTTGTCGGGGAGCGTGGGAAGGGTCTCAGCTCCCGGCCCCCCTCTCCCCAGTCTCCTTTTACGCTGAGAAAGGTTCTCGGCTGCTGAACCTTGCCAGCTGGGGGACATTGGGAAATCTGTGTTTCAGCTTCCCCCATCACTAGCTCTGCCCTAGTTTTGGTCCTTGTGAAGGCTGGACTAGAGGGGTCTTGGCGTGGTGGGGGGAGCAGCTCAGGCAGCGTCGGGCTTGGTGTGGGCTGGGGCTGGGGAGTCTTGGAGCTTGGTGGTCACGGGCTGACTGTGGGCACATGGGAAGAGGGTAGGAGAGCAAACCCATGTTGCCTCTGAGAAACTCCTCCTGCTCCATCACAGACATCCAGGGTGGGGGGGATGTCCTGCACCATGGACACCTCGAGGTGGGCCATCACTGGTGGCTGTCATGTGTGGGGGCTGAGAGGAGGATCTCAGCTAGCTCAGGGCTCAAGGACTGAGGTCTTTTGAGGGAGACAGGCATAAATTCGTGCAGCCCTTGGATGCTTAGAGAGATAGTTTTTCTGGACTCTCTGCACATGGACTGGTTTGAAACCAACACACATCTTCTCCCCAACTTGTCCCCATGCCTCTTTCAAGCCACCAAAGGGCCCAAAATCCTCACGGTGTGAGCAAACTGCAGGGTTAGTCTCAGGCCTGGGAAGGGGAGGACAAGGAGGCTGGGCAGGGAGCGGGCTTTTACCTGAGACAACAGCGCGATGGGTTCCTGACCTTGGTGTCCATTCATCAGAGCGAGGGCAGGAGGAGGCTGCCGGGTCAACTGGCTCCACTCTGACCCGCTGTACATCCATTTACACGCAGGCTACTGGGTAAAATAGCAGGGACCAGACAAGGACACGCTGGGGCTTTTGATGGGAAAAAAAGTGAGTAGCCGAGGGGAGCTTTAAAGAGGCATTGACCCTGAGTGGAAGCTGGGGTGAAAAATGACTTTGCTCCCATCCTTCTGCTCAGAGCATCTTTTTTTCCTTTACTGCCATTTATTTTGCTTATGCAATCAGATGCTAATGCTTTGGCGTGCAGCAGAGTTGCTTGCGTTTTAAGGTCAAAATCCCTAAAGTTTGTAAATCGTAGTCCTTTAAAAAGATCAGATGCGTAGAAATAGTTTATACATGCGGAGCCTGGGGAGAGCAGAGTGGGAACTTGGCTGGGAGATGAACTCGATGATCTTGGCCTCTTTGTCCGTTTACTGGCTGGTTTTCTCTCAGGCTCCACGTCTGTTGGTACAACACCTAGCACAAATGGGGTGGTGGGTTTTGGGTAGAACCCCCTTAGCATGAAGCCCATATAGGGATGCAGCGCTGGCTCTCGGCAATATCGGGGTTGTTATCATCCTCTTGTCTTTCTGAAGTCCTGTCCCCAGGGGTGTCAGGGAGCTGGAGTCAAAATAGGAGTCTGGTTTTGAGAAGCCTCCGGGGTCTCAAACCAGGCTCCCAGGTCCCTCCTTGCTTTGGAAAAGCTGTAGCCAGATGAATAGGTGTCCCCCTCTGCCTTCCCACCATGCAAGGCAAATTACTTATTTCTGCTCTACAGATGCTGGAGATGCTGGTGACATGATTTTCCAGAGTGACTGCAGCTCCTGTTAGTATTTAAAAATCAAACCATAACACCCTGCCTGGTCTCCCAGGAGGAAAATCAAATGCAGTTCCCTGTCAGTGCAGCGGCAGCAAGAGGAGGACATGGCATCTAGGCAGCAAACCACATGTGGCAGCCGTGTCGATGAGGCTTTAATGGGCGTCATAAAAACGATACAGCAAACCGAATCTGGGATGCAACGCCGTGGTCGCCTGGCCCCCGCTGCTGCGCTTGCTTTTAGGATTAAAACCCTGAAATTTCTAAACTGAGCTTAGGTGCAACAGCTGGGTTTGGTGCTGGCTAATGGTCCTTCCCGTACATTTCTTCAGAGACTGTGTGTGTGCACGCATGCATGCGTGTGTGTACTTTGTGGACAGCAGGAGGTACACAAAAGAAGACATTTTATTTGTGCAAGATTTGATTAAAATCTTGGAAACAGGTTTCAGATGGCAGTGAAAGCTGAAACCGGGGGAGCTAAGCCCAGGTTGCTTTTGTTACCGAAATTCTGCTTGGCTCTGACCTTTAGGCATCCCAAACTGAAGGCGAAGGACTTGTCTGTGGGTGCTGGAGGACATCACCAGGGCTTGCTTCTCCTCCCTGGGAAGTAACTTCCCTGATCCCAGCAAAATTGCGTTGGGCAGGGCCGGGTAAAGCCCATCGTGCTCACTGGACATGCAGGGACTAACAAAGAAAATTAAGTAAATTCAGTATCAAAACCTGCAGAGGCAGAATTTAGATGGTAAACTCTCTGTCCCCCCTGTCTCTATCAGATCACACAGCTAAGACTTGTCCACAAACACGTATGCAGAGCTTTACAAACACGTTTAGTTTTACACGTGTGAGCTTTTGTGTAGATGTGGGATACTGCTGACTAAAATAAGGCTTCTGCAAGCATTTGCAGGCTTGGGGCTTTTTGGCTGTTTTGTCTTCTGGAGAAATTTTAACTAGTAGCTACGATCTAACAGGAAAAAAAGTACATGATGTTTCAATCCTATATCTGCCGAGTACAAAGTATTTTGAAGGAGAAGCCTTGAAATGCACATTTTGGTTTATTTTGGTGTTTAAATAGAAGCCCTCCTCTGGCACTTTACTTTTTAATTCTTTTTTTGAAATTTGAAAATAGAGTGTTTGCTTCTCCGATGACCTCTCCCTGGGAATCACTTTTAAGTCCTCCCTGTTTTGACATGTTGTTTGTGCAGAGCTCAGCGTTCACCTTACTAAACCGAAACCTTATCCCCCTGCTACTGAAAAATTGATTTGCTGGGTATGTGCAAACCCAACCCTACGAATCCTGCAGGAGAAAACAGGGGCGAACGGTGATAGGTACTCGTTTGTGTCGCAGAGATAAAAATACAGTTTTGCGCACACACCTCACCTTGCCCTGCTGTTCTTCGTGGCTTGCCTAAGGAGGTCATCTCCGCACAGGTTTTTGCGAGTGATTCAGTGTAAAAATTGGGGTTAGAAATGTTTTCTTAGCCTAACTCTGACTCATCTTCCCATAGCACCCGGGAGCAGTGAACTGCCGTTTAACCAGCCGGCGGAGGGGAGCGGATTCCTGGGTGGTCCCTGTAACCACAGAGCACAGAAAGCAAAGCATTAAAATGTAACATGAGGATGAAGGGAAAGGGGCACTGAACCACTTTCTCCCAGTGTTATCTCAACGCAGCAGATGGAGAACAGAGATAGCGAGGGTGGCTGCTCATTTTTCCATGCCCTCTCCAGCCAAATCCAGTAAATAATGACGTGTAATTTGCCAAATAGCCTTTGAATGTATTATTTGCTTTCGAAGGTCCTGATACTTCCACTGTGGCAGGCAATCCTTGATTTATGTGGTGGGCTTAGGGGGAGGAATTGGGTCCCGAGAGGCTCGGTGTCAGGAATTTTACTAGTCCTACCTGAGCAAATCATTACTTGAGTGCCTTGGTGACTAACGTTAGAGGGAGCTGCAAATAGAGGGGGGTGATTTTGCATGTCTTTTACTTGGGGAGGATATGTGGAATGCGCAGGGATCGAGACAGAAAAGTTACTCTGTTTGGCTTGGCGGTGGAATTGCATTTGGTGTATGCAGCTGACGATTTGGGCATGCTTTGCAGCGTGGTCACCCTCACCCTGTGCTGCAGAGCTGCATGTGTATGCTTATTGACCCAACCCCCAGATTCCCACTTGCAAAAAAAACCCCAACATTGTGTGGTTTGGACTTCAAATGATGCCTGCGAGTCTGGCTGTGGAGGACCTGAGTGGAGCAGGAACCCCAGACTGGGTCAGACTGGAAAGCAGCATTGTTGCACAGGGCTGGCCGAGCTCGGTGACTGCAGCGCTGTCACCAGCCCGGACTCGCCGTTGCGTTAGGGATGCACTCAGCGCTGCTTGAAACAAGTGCTTGCCGGCATTTTGCAGGTAAAATGGCTTATTAAATCAGAGCTTAAGTTAACTTAGAGCCATAGTAAGCCAAGGTGGCTGGGGTTTCCACAAAACAGAGAATTCTTTGATATTTGATGTCTACATCCAGACATTCAT
This sequence comes from Sagittarius serpentarius, assembly GCA_034782735.1. NCBI lineage: Eukaryota > Metazoa > Chordata > Aves > Accipitriformes > Sagittariidae > Sagittarius > Sagittarius serpentarius. Next base: position 3,377,566 of record JAVKLA010000081.1, read on the forward strand.
GAAAACACCAAAAGAGCTTGCGCATGTTGTCATTTTTCCACTGAGAACAGTTTTCATTGAAAAATTTCCAATAGGCAACAGTGCTAAACCAGCCTCAGGTGGAAGATTTACCTATGAGACCGATAAAGTTCAGTCGTTTGAGATGGTGGTTGTATGAGGCTTTCCTTCTCTGTGAAAGGTGTTTTTCAGGAACGCTTAAAATATATGAAAAAGAGCCAAACCTTTATTCAGATTGAGGAGGTTTTTTTTTTTTTTAAATGGTTGCTTTTGTTTATGAAACTCTTTGGCTACAAATATCTGCCTGCTTCCAAATAAATTAGAAAAAGAAAAAAAAAAAGAAAAAAGAAAGGAAGAGCTTTGCTTCTCATCGGGACTTACTGCAAGGCCCGGCTCTTGGCTTGGCCCTCTGCTCTCCCATGGGGGTGGCTGAGCATTGTTCAGTGACTCACTCTGGATCGCGTCGCTCCGTGCTATGGGCTGCACATGATGTAACACTGTGCTAATGTGGGATTTTCCAGCTCTTTGTTTTCCCTCCCTCCTCAAATGGGTTTTCTGCCGGTTCTTCATCCTGCCTCAGCCTGCTGTCAGCTTGCTTTTTCCAGGATTGCCCGTGATTCTGTAAAATTCATTTTTGCCTTTTGCTTTCCTTTGGACCAGGATGCCCAGAGGTGGAGCGGTAATTCAGAGATGCTTTTCTCCCTGCCTTCTTGTTCACCCTGGTGTGGGACTCTACCTTTGTTGGCCTCTGGAGCTGCTCAGCTGTCTCCCAGGCTCCAGATGCCACCTGGGGTGATGAAGCCCAGCAGGCTGATGTCTGGAAAGGACTTTGATATCACTGTTGAATTTCCAGTAGTGCATTCATGGCTAGCTTGTAGGGAGCTCATGTGCACCATGTAACCTAGCTTACCAGACATGGCTTGTTTCTGCCCTTTAAGTACAGGCTTATTAGAAACACAAGATTCTTTTTCTTGTATTTAAGAAGCCTACTCATGGACTTGCAGGGTTTAGGTGTAGGGCTAGAGGGTCTGGGTGTGAAAATTTCAGAAGAAATAAAGATTTCTTTGTTTTTCTGACAATTCAATGGCCAGCACGACTGCTGTCATCTTTCCCAGTCCCATGTCCTTATGGCCATTTTTCTCTCCTGCTTCTTTCAGATATGGAATGTGCAGATGTGCCTTTATTAACTCCCAGCAGCAAAGAAATGATGTCTCAGGCACTGAAAGCCACCTTCAGTGGCTTCGCAAAAGAGCAACAGCGGCTGGGAATCCCCAAAGGTAAGACATGGTTTCCCAGTGAGCCACTGCGGTAGGCACAGAGATTGTGTCCTCCTGCCAGGCTGCCCTCTTCCACGTCTGCCATCTCTTTTGTTGATTTTCTTCATGGGGTGTTGCCTTGTTTCTTGGCAGCTTCAGCTGGAAAAATCGGGCCATACAGGCAAAACCTTTCAGTACCACTTGCACACTACACCTGTCTGACAGATTGTGCCTGTCTGTCCCGCTAACTTCTGCTGGATGACTGCTCTGACAACTTTCGCAACCTGCTCCTTTGGAGGCAGCTCCAGGACTTCTGTTTGCAAGTCATCTCCGCTATACGGAGAAGCACCAGGAACCCTTTACCAGAGGCTGATGACAGGGAGAAACAAGCCAAATGGAAAAATGGGTGGTAGAAGGGGTCAAAGAACTGGTGGGATTTTTTAAAAGTCCCAAACAAATCCAAAGGTCATTCCTTGCCTGAACTACGTCTGCAGTAGGGCTGATCCAAACTGTGGGCATGGTGTTCCTCCACCACATTTTACCCTTATGCCAGTGGACTACCAGTCTCTATGGGACAAGGCTGTGCAAGTGCAGGGCAGCTGTCGCACTGTTGGTATTCTGTTCTCCTGGGAAAATGGCTTGTAGTTGCTCATTAATGGATCTCTTCTACAACCTGTTGTTGCAGATCCCCAGCAGTGGACGGAGACACACGTGCGGGACTGGGTGATGTGGGCGGTAAACGAGTTTAGCCTGAAGGGAGTGGATTTCCAGAAGTTTTGCATGAATGGAGCTGCCCTCTGCGCCCTGGGCAAGGAGTGCTTCCTGGAGCTAGCGCCTGACTTTGTTGGAGATATCCTCTGGGAGCATCTGGAGATCTTACAGAAAGGTGAGTCCTGGAGGCTCCAGGGTAAATGTCTCACGGCGTCCTGGGTAGCCTGGTTTTGGGCCTTTCCAAAGACCTTGGCTCGCAGTCTGGCTCTGACAATGAGGTGTTCACCTTGGGTTTTAATCCCAATAAAAGCAGCTTTCCAAGCCCAGCTTTCCAGGAGGATTTCGAACGGGCATCCCAACCAGTAGTGGGCAACGGAAATCCTAGCACTGCTCGAAAGAGGAAGGGTGTTTGCGCTGGCTGCTTGGCAGGAATGCACAGTGGGCAGGGACGCTCTGCCTGCCTGGAAACGACAGTGGGATTTTCCAGAGCATTCTTCCTCAGCTCATTCAGCTCCCGTTGTGAATTTTACTACTTCCTCCGGTAGAACTGGGTACAACAATACCACCAAAATCCCACCCTAATTTCCCAGTTGTCACTGGAAGCCGCTTTTCTTTTTCACGTCCCAAAAGCTGTAATGGCATTTGGTTGAAAGTGGCTGTGTCACACACAGGAGAAGCCATCTCTGCCAGTCCCTGCATGACAGCATTCATGGGCATTAATTTTCATTGACTGGGGGGACACACAACTGATTTTGGGTGTCGACTTTCATAGTGTCTGGATGCCCAAGTAACACTTGGCTGGGATGGTTTCGAAAGAGCAGGTGAAGAGCTTAACACCTTTAACTGAGCTACGAGCAGGAGCAGCAGCAAATCTGGGCTCTTTCTCTGCCTGCTTTTTGTGCACAGTTATTTGCTTTCCTGGAATATCCCTTGCGCTGTCATACCCACCCTGCGTGCTTGTCAGCGGGCCTGTACTGGTGACAGGAAGGGGAGGGGGAGCAAAGTTATGCCTTCCAGGAAACCATTGAGAAATGGATGTTAATTGCTGATTACTAATTTTACTGCTACCTGTGGTTTGCAGAAGGTAAACATGGCTCTTCCCAGGGTCTGTGTATGACAGGCTGGTTTTTCTGCTCTTTATATCTGTTCTGTGCTTCTTGTTTTGCATAATTTTTATTGAGTGCTTATATCAACAGCATGCAGCTTAACCAAACAAAGCAAAACATTGCAGTCAGTCCAATTTCTCTTTGCTATAAGCCATTGCTTGTAACGTAGCCATGCCTTCCTGCAACCCTTCTTCATTTGTTCGGGCTGTAACCTGCTGGAGAGGGCTGCGATGTGCTGCTGGTATTGACTGAGGCATCCGAGCTGGGGTTGCTTCTTCCTGCAGATTCCCCAAGGCATGGAGACGAACTTGGTGCTGTAGTTTCACAGTGAAGTAGGGATCCTGTTTCCTTGTAGCATTGACACATGCGGGTGTTAGGATGCAGCAGTCAACGGGAGTGCAAAAGGCCCGAGACAGAGAGGAGCTTTCACAAATAAGCTGCAAATCTTTGTGCCTGTTGCAGCTTTTCTTCCAAAAGGATGAAAAAAATAAAGCTGAATTTCTTTGTCTTAGCACTGTTGGCGTAGCCCCGGGAACCAAGAAATCTCCATTCTGTGTTCCGTTTTACTGGTGACTTTGTCACTTCTTGCATAAGCTATCTGAGCCTTAGCTTCTATGTTGGGTTCTTAACACATTTCCCAGAAGGGCAATATCTCTGAAGTATTTGGAGAGTAACTAAGAAGAGCTTCATGAAATAACCAGCCTCACCCCAAGGACTAATTTCTGTTCTCTGTAAGTCATGGGATTCATATTACTGGTAGTACATCTCCAAACCCCTGACAAAATCTAGGTTCTGTTTTGCTGGTGCTGTACAAACATAATGTGCAAAATTGTCCCTGCCAGATCTCTCCCCGCGCAAGAGGAGATGCACTTGGCAGCTGGGGATGTGAAGTGTGAAGAGATCAAGGTTTCCCCAGGCTCAACCATGGAGTCAGGGTCCAACTTGCCAGTCCCCATCTCTTCCATCTTCCCCAGCCACCCACTATCGTCGCTTGGGGGTGTTGATGCTAGGAGTGGTGGTTAACTCCAAAACGTTTGGCTATACCTATAGTGGTGCGACCGCCGGCATCAGGTCATGCTGGGACAGGCTGTGACCTTGCTGTCCCTTCAGCTAACATGCCTCCCTTGTGAGCGCTTTTTGAGAGTGACTCATGTACCACAGGCTGCTCGGGGTTTAAAAATGGCAGCAGATGGGTGAGTTTTCCCTGCGTGGATTTGGGTATTTTCAGGCATATTTTTCCAAACTTTTTTCTAAAATAACCTCTTCAGTTACCAGCAGTCAGCAGTGCCCTCCACTTGACTGTAAGCATAGCTGAAGGTTGCTCTCTTTCTCTGTGGTCACCCACCCTGCCCCTTGGCAGACACCGTGGGGAGAGGAAAAGAGCATTTCTCATTAGGTCTCTCTGTTTGCACAAACCCTCCTTTTGTTAGAGAACATTTTCCACCCTGCAATCCCCAGGAGAGAGGGCCAAAATTAGGCTCCTCGCAAGCGAACATGCGTTATCTTCGGTTCGCTTCTCTTCAGCTTCAGCAGAAATAAACATAACCCAGAGTTGCCTGTGTGTTTTTTATTTTGGTTACCCTCTGCAAAGAAAATAAAATCTCCCATGCTGGTATCTCTGCCCACATGTCTTGCTGGAATGAGTAAGGTGTTAATGGAAAAACTGGTCAGGGTAGGAGCAATGTGGCTTTTACATGGGAAAGCAAATTCAGCACCAAGCCCGGGAGTACCAGAGTGCTCGGAAAAAGCAAGGGAAAGCAGAGGATCTATGCTTTGATGTGATACGTGCTCCCTCTTGGTGAGTTACGCCTATAGAAAGGCTAAAATTTTGCGTGCTGCCCATATATACACGGTGGAGTCTGTATCAGGAGTTGGGTGATGGACAGTGTGACAGAGGTTTTTTGAGTGCAGGATTTTCTGCCTGCATCAGGTGCAAGGTAAAAAGTGCTATGTAGGCTGGGAACTAGAATTAATTTGGGGTTGTAGGAGCTGGTTTTGGTATGCAGTACCCACTCACTTGCACACACCTACTGCTAGTCTAAAAATAGGGGCTTTTTCAGGAAAAAAAACTGTCCTTGTATGGTGTAGTTTTTTCACAAGCTCATACATGTAAGCGTGATAAACAATCCTCAAGAGAATGGAAGATGACAAAAATTAAGGCAAGCAAGGAAATTATGCAACTAGTATTTCAGAACCACCTGGAGCCTCTGATTGAGAAAGTTGTTGCTGTTTGGTTTGGTTTTGTTTTGTTTAAATTTGGGCAGGCCTGCAGCAAGAATTCCCAAAGGAACCCAAGTGCATCAAGTGCTTGTTTCAGTGGGATTTCAGCTCCTAGCTCATTTCTGTTGCTTTGAAAGTCCCAGTTTAACCCAGAGAGGAGCATTTTAGGAAGTTCAGACCTCTCTGTATTACAGCAAGTCTTGCGAAGCACAGTGTGCCTATGGACATGTGACATTTCCTTCCTTTGGTCTTTGCAGAAGAGGTAAAACCGTACCCAGCAAATGGAGTGAATACAACATATCCAGAATCCCGCTATACTTCAGACTACTTCATTAGTAAGTCTCAATTGTCAGTATCATTCTGGTCCTTCTAGGCATGAAAGTGCCACGTATTAGAGATTTGTCTGCATCACGTGAGGACTGCACCATGCAGTTGTTGCTCTGTCATGGCAGAGCATGCAAAGTGTGTAATTTTGTCTTTCCGAGTGTTTTGGGTTTATTTAGAAGCCATCTGTATTTTTTGGTGACTGCCTTGAGATGCCATAATTGGACTTTGCGAGGACTATTTGTTTGAAGCTGTAGCTCAGCAGACCTGAAAAGCGACCTCAACACTCCAGAACACCAGGAATTTTAAAAAACTTTTTTAATAAGGGAGGGAATGGGCAAAGAAGGCTTAATTCTGGATTGCTAGGTGTGAGCCTAGCAAGGAAAGGGATGAGTCATCAATCTGGACTCCTGCACTTCCCATTGCCATTGGTTTGGAGATGTTCTTTAAGGGCATTTGAAATCTGTGATGTATTTCATGAGCCAGCAAAAAATAACCAGCTCACCTGAATTGGGATTCCAGGCTCTAGCCAGTGAGGAGAGGTGACTGTGGAAGTGACTTATCTATTACAGTCATCAGTGAAACTTCTTTGCCCTATATCTCCTTTGCTGAGACTATGCTCTTCATAATTTTCCAGCTTTTTCCCACTAGCAGCTTGCTTGAGAGGAGTTTGGCGTAATGCGCATTCATGACAGTTGAGGATGTCTTATTTTTTTAAATTGCTGCAATTATAAGACACCATCTCTCTGCAGCTTTGAGAAACCTTACTCGAAATTAGTGCCCAGTTGTGCCAGGTATTTTACATCCAAAGGCAGTCTCCTCTGGCACTGCAGACCTCAAATCTCACTGTGCTGTGGGAGACTGGAGGGGGAGCGAGCAACGCTCTGGTTTCTTTGAGCTGCTTCTGTTTGGGTTGCTTTCTGACGCTCCCATTCTGCTGACAGGTTATGGCATTGAGCACGCACAGTGCGTGCCTCCCTCCGAGTTCTCCGAGCCCAGCTTCATCACAGAGTCCTATCAGACCCTCCATCCCATCAGCTCGGAAGAGCTCCTGTCCCTCAAGTACGAGAACGACTATCCCTCGGTCATCCTGCGTGACCCGGTGCAGACGGACTCCCTGCAGACAGACTACTTCACGATCAAGCAAGAAGTGGTAACGCCAGACAACATGTGCATGGGACGTGCCAGTCGAGGTAAAGTTGGGTGTCTCCCAGGGTTTGCTTGAGTTCTTGCTATTCTAGCTCTGTCAACATCAGTCCTGCCTTCCGTTCTCTAGGAGATAGTGCTTTGGGGGCACCAAGGCCAGCAGGGAGCCGTGCAATGCCAGTAACGAAGCCATTTCTCAACATACTTATCTTAGGGCGCTAAACTCCCAGATGGATTCTCTGATGGCTTTGAGCCCTCCCTGCCTTTCTCTCCAGGGAAAACACAAAGAAGGTCTTTCTTTTCTCTACTTTGCTGCCTGTTGTTACATCATCTGCAAAAATGTAGTGTTTCTGGCTCTGGACTTTGATGTCAAATTTGAGTGAAGTTGAAATAGGCTTTAAGGTTATTAGGGAGGACAGACTGCTGTGTGGTTGTATAAATCTCATTTTCCTAGGATACCAGGCAAAACCCACAAATGCTTCACAAGTTTTCATCAGGATTTACTCTCCAAGGCTCTGAAGGGTTTTACACTTGATGATCCAAAGTCTTTATCCATTATTTCCGTTAATTTTGATGGCTGCTTGCTTGAACTGATAGTCTGTTCTGATGAACCCAAGCCCTGTGCTTTGTTAGGAGATGCAGATGTCATGGGTTGAGTCAGCGACAGAGCTGAAGGACCCCCTGAATCCTTGTGCTACGACCCTACATCTCCAAAGAGTTGTAGGTACATGGTTCCTGTTTGAGATGATGGGATTTAAATACCTATGCACATTTAAGGACCTGAGCCCAAATACCTTTTCAATTAATATTATTAAATTCTGAACGCGAGGCCCAGATGCCCGACTACTTTGTAATTACATCACTTACTGCAAGGCTGAGGATCTGTCTCACAGTGTATATTCAAAGCAAAAGTTTAATCCGTAGAGCTGAAAGTAACTGACAAAGGGGTATCATTATCTCCTGATTCCAGGTAGGGAACCTGAGGCACGGGGAAGAGATCTGACCTCCCTGCGATTGCGCCCTGAATAGAATCCAGGTGTCCCTATGCCTAAAATTCATTATAGTAACGTGTTGCTGTGAGCCAGGTTTGATGTTGAACATTTAAACCCATTCATCCAGCAACGAGAGCTGAAGATGTGCTGGTTCCCTGTGAAAGCTGGAGCCCCTTTGCGGGTCTGCATCACGTACGCATTGCTCAGTGGAGCTCATTTTAAGTTTCTCATTCTTTTGCCAAGCTGGGAGAGCTAATGACAGGCAAGTTATTATTTGTATTATTACCTCTGCCTCTGGCTGAGTGTTAGTATGAAAGAGGTGCCTTGGACGATACGGTGAGCCAAAAGGGCAGCAGTGTTATAATTCTAGGGAAGCTCCTCTTTCTGGGGTTGTTTTTCTGACTCTCTTTCATTAGTGTCTTTCCCTTTTCATGACCTTTTCTTTAACACAGGTGATTTCACAATAATTCTCATTGAAATGCAATGATTCAGGCATGCCTTTGCAATGGGACCTTGAGCCGGTTCTCACTGGCAAGCCTAAAAAGGCTCCAGGGAAGCGAAGAAAGAGCCCTTAACTCGGCGTTGGGGACCAAGGGCCCCTGGTGTTGGCAAACACTTTGACATACTGATTGCGGTTGAAGAAATGCAACAGGCTATGGCCGTGCTTACGCTAACGCTATATTTCATCCATGTAGAAGGGCCTTTGGGTGGCATTAATCCTCCCAGAGTGGTATAAAGAAGACTTAATATAAAGCAGAGGCCAGTTTATTTATATTTACGTACGTCTTTACCTTCTACTGTGTTAAAAGGTTAGTCTGTTGTGAAGTCAAGCGCTTCAGCAGTGGGAAATTCAGGATGAAGGTTTTCCAGACGTTTGCCTTTTGCCTTTCTTTGTGTGGGCTTTAGGAGTTAATTTTGTGGTCCCATGGGAGTTGTTTCACTTTGCCTTATCAGCGAGGGCATCTGCTTGGAAAGTGTAGCTGCCAAACTCTTTAACAAGTTTCTCCTGAGTAGGTGCAAGGTGTGATTTTTCCAAAGGCTCATGTTTAGGTCAAATTTAGGTGAATTTTCAATGAAAATGACAAAAGTCATGTCTCCGACACTGCGGCTGTTCGTCTGTCAGATTTTTAACGCCTCTTGTAAACAAGCTTGTGCTGCAGGACTTCTCAGGGAAGTGGTTATGCCAGTTCATGAACATGCACAAAGCCATGTTAATTTTCCCCGTGCAGGATTCAGGAAGTGATTGAAGTGTCTTCTGTGAAACTCTCAAAAAACTAAAAGAAAAAAATAAAATGAGTTTGAAGCATGGATATTACCAGCAGAATCAAGCCAATGGATCCAAACTTCAAATGATTCTGGGCCAGCAATCAGGGCAGAGCCCACAGTAGTTGACTCTTTGCAGCAAGTGCTTTTCAAACTACAACACAACAAATATTTGGGGGAGCGTGCCAGCGTCCTTCCACGTTCCTGTTCCCCTGTGATTTACTATCTGGGCCCAAGCTGCGGGTAGCGCTGCCAGTGGAAATTTCTCCAGGAGTTCTTGCACAATCCCAGCAGCTGTTTTTAGCCCGGTTTGGGAAATTAGTGAACTTGAATGATCCTGTTACGCTGTTAGTTTGTCAGTAAAGATGTTGAGCAATCGGCAGCATACGGGAGATCAGAGAGAGCAATTTCAGTTTGTTCTTTGGATCCTTTTTTAGCTTTCTGTTTTAAGTACAGAGGGTATGCTTATGCTGTCTATAGTGGGTGTAAATCAGCATAGCACTGCTGAGGATCTGGCCTCTCGTGTTCTGGTCTTTACTAAAAATACCCCAGAGAGTAGCCTTGATACAACCCAGCTGTGCTCACCTTACCAGAACTGGAAAAATAGCTGTTTGAGCTCTCAGCCTTTTGCTCTCCTCCTCCATCAAATCTGCTGCTGTTTGGGGATTTGGGGGTGGAAGCTGGTTGTAACATATGGCAATAAAAGGCTGCTGTATAGTTTTGCAGGAAACATCAAAAGTAAAGAAGCTGGGTGTCCAGTGCCCTTGAATATGCCTGAGCAGCATTTATATAGGGCTGGCAGATATAATACGGGACTTACTGGAGACCCATATCTTTCAGCAGCAAGAGCAAGATAATAAAAGTATCCCAGTTTCAGGACATGCTTTGGAGGTTGTTTGGAGATGAGGCATGGTGGGAAAGCAACGTTTCCCTGGTTGCCTTCTGCCTGTGCAGCAGGCAGGCGGAACATCCATCTCCTGGTCGTGGCAAGCTAAAGCATCCCTGTGCTGGCCAGGCACATCTCACATGCCCTTCCTTCTCGCCAGGTAAACTTGGAGGCCAGGACTCCTTTGAGAGCATAGAGAGCTACGACAGCTGCGACCGCCTGACGCAGTCCTGGAGCAGCCAGTCCTCCTTCCAGAGCCTGCAGCGTGTCCCCTCCTACGACAGCTTTGACTCGGAGGACTACCCCGCCGCCCTGCCCAACCACAAGCCCAAGGGCACCTTCAAGGACTATGTTCGAGATCGGGCTGATATGAACAAGGACAAGCCTGTCATTCCTGCTGCTGCCCTTGCTGGCTACACAGGTAGGGTCACGCTCCTCAGGAAACCGCCTCTCTGCTGAGTGTCTTGGGTAGAGCCTCTTCATCGGTGGAAGGCAGAGCCTCCAGGGTCTCTGGGTTGCCCAATGTCTGCGTTGCTGGTTCAGCGGTCTGTGAGTGAGGAGTTTTGGGGTGGCTCTGGGGTCAGCCACGTGCATGCAGGCACAGCTGAGAGCACGCAGCCCCCCAGGGCTGCACGTATTTCAAGCGTGGGTGTTCCAGACCTCGTGGAGGATGTAGGACCAGGCTGAGTGCAGGGCATTTGATGCCTTGTGTTTTCATTTATGCCTGGATGCCTCTGGTTGCCTCTGGTAGGAACTGGTGTCTGGTTTATATTGGTGAGAACACAAGATAGTAGAGAGTCCTCCTTTCCCCCTCTGACACTTTTATGCAACATGCTGGCCACTTACTTGTGGTTTCCCACCTTGGGCAGGAGCGGCTGCATATCTGGCATTGCTGTGTGTGATGTGAAATGATCTTCTCCCCTTTTGGTACGGAGGAAGCACTTGGTTTTGCTCTTTACCTTGGTGTGAGGCAGGGATGGGACAATGCCAAAGCAGACCCAGACATTTTCCTTTCCCTGCACTGGGAGAGATGAGAAGGTGATAGGCCACGGAAACTCCGGCTTTTTATATGACAGCCCTCCAGCAATCTGGCATCTCCATGGAGAGAAACCTGGTGGGATGGGGCTTCCAGCTAAAACTGAGATAATCTGTTCCACTCCTTCTGTGCCATGTCTTTTCCCTGTACTATAAGTAAAATTCACAAAGCAGCCTCCTGCCAGTTCCCCTTCCCCTCGTACATACTGATCTCTCCTGCCCCAGCTGGTAGCAGCTGTGGCCCGGATGAGCCAAGCGGTGGAAATAGTTTGTGCAGATAAAGATCACCAAAAGGTTCAGAGCAGATCCTGAGGTGCGACTGTCCCTGAAATCTCCTCCCACGCACGGCTCATCTTAGGGGTGATATCTAGTTTTGTGTAAAGGGGGGAGAGATGCAGAGGAGAGGAGAGGTGGAGAGATAATTTTAGGAGCGATGTGTAAAAAAGGAAGTGGTTTGTTGCTATAGCTTTAGTTAGAAAGAAAGCTCAGCCCTGCCTGCTGAATGAGCCTGTTTCGACCAAGTCAATGCAAAATAGAAGTGTGCTCTGCTATTCCTGAATGGTTTTTGGCTGGGGGATGTGGTGGGGAGAGGCATGAGTGGTAGGAGGGGCCATGCCATCGTCTTCCACCGTGCCATGGAAGTTGATGTTCCTAAGAAAAGAGACCAGTGAGCACAAGTTGCAATTTTTATTCCTGTTTTCTCCTGATAACGCCTTTCACTGTGGCCCGTGGAAGTGTTTTGGGTACCCAGGGCCTGGACAGGAGTGTTGGTTGCATTTTAACAGCTGGGGAAACTGAGGCACGGAGGCACTGGCAAAACTAGGAGGTTTATTTTCCAAGCTGGGTGTTTCCCTCCATGTTTGCTGTAGCTCATGGAAAAGAGCCACCCCTGTAGAGAGAAGGCTTTCCCAGCTCCCTCGGCGAGCGAGGAGACAAAGTCGGCGGCTGGACCCTGCGTTTTGCCAAGGAGTATTAGCACCCCAAAGCGTGTCCTTGGACTCGTGCCGCCGGGAAGGGGAGACTTCGGTTAATGCAATGCCAGAGCACATTTCCAAACGCTTTGCGCTGCATAACATTTTCCCTTGCCTCATTTCAAGCCCCATTTTGAGCCGGGAAGATAATCCCTTGGCCTGAGCATTTCAGTGTGATCAATAAGTGGGAGCGGCTGATTTTTTTTTTGCCTTGCTTCGCTCGAGAAACTTTAAATGGGGAGAGGAAAATCAGAGGTTTCCAGATTCAGCAGTCACTTGGAAATCTGTGGGCTGGAGCACTGCTTGCTCGCTCTGAAGGCTGCTAAGCAGCAAGTCAGTCCTCAAACCGCCACAGCCTGCATTTTCCATTGGGAACGATCTTTAGACAGATGATCTTTGCAGGCACGTGACTCTAGAGATGTCCTCTGTCCCTTTTTAAAGCCTACTGACCTGTCAGCACCTTACATTTTCTGTGCAACGGGAGCCCAGCACGGGTGCAAAGCGGAGCCAGGTTGCTGTGAAAGCAGGTCACAGCGAGAGCAAGTGAGAACTTGTTGCATTGCGAACTAGGAGAACTGGGCACTCTCAAAACTGTTTTGCGCTAGTGTATTTCTGCAAAAAAAAAAAAAAAAAATCCAGGCTGGCCACTGAGAAGTGCTGGACCTCTTTCTTGGGCCAGCTGAGCAAGGAGCGTGGGGACTCTCAGGCAGAACTCCGAGGTCCTTCTTTTTTTGCTTTGCTTTACATTACTTTTACTTTACTCAGGGGAGGAAGTGCTGTCTAGCAGCTAGAGCGGAGGAACTTCAAGTCTGGGCTCTGCAGCTCTGGTGAGGAGGTGGAGCCTCCAAACGAGCAGAGCAGGGGATTGCCAGCCCAAGGTCCCAAAGCGGCCAGGACCCCTGCTTTCCCTTTCTCACTCAGATGATGCACATATCCAACACCAGTCACCAGCCAGCGGAGCACCCAACAGCCATACCATGGTGTGCACATTTTAGGGCTGGAAGGGTGAAGCCTGGGAGATCGCGTCCTTCATCTCCAGGGCTCTCTGGGTTGACTTTAAGAACTTGACAATATTGTTCAGGTTTTGTTACCAAGGGCCTGTTTTGCTGGTGGCCCAGGGAGGTGGCACAGTGCTTTATCGCAGCCACGGCAGATCTCTGATGGTATCTGCCCTAGGAGGCACATGCTTCGGCGAGAAGGTGCATTTTGGCGGAAGCTCCATTTGCGTTTGATGTGTTCTTCACCCAGCTCGAAAGCAGCTTTTCAAAGCTGTGTTATCTGCCCCCACATCTTGACCTAATTTAACAAGTTGCCATGGTTGCTCAGATAAGAGGTTGGTGCAATTTTCTTATCTTTTTTGAAGGAGAAATGTAATTGCTCAGGAGTTGGTGAACTTCACTTTCTGTAGCTGCAGGGAGGGCCGGCTCTGGACACCTCTGGTTTTGGGGCCAGCTCTCTCAAAACTTGGCCAGCTTGAGTGTTACAGTAAGCCAGATTTTATTTTGTTTGCCATGGCCTAGGAAACGGAGACGGAATGCATCTGTTAAATTTAGGCAAGCGGTGTGTCAGGATGCGTCTTCTCTGCAGACAGATGTGCTAAGCCTCGCGTTGGCTTAGCTGAGCTCAGTTTAAGCTCCCTTGTTCATGCAGCAGTGCAGTGTTTGGTGTGGGTGGGTGACTCGTGCTAGGTGCGTGCTGGCACATGGGCATAGATCCCTCCATACCTGAGCCCAGCTCAGCTAAATCGAGCTTAGCTTTACCTCTGTGCCACCTGCAGCCCTTCCTATGGCTGTGCCGTAGCCGTATCCTGCAAGCCGCTGCCTTCGACGGGTACCATGGCCACCAGCATCCTTCATGAGACCTGGCGGCGCGTGGATAAACACGGGAAGTCTGTAGCGGAGAAGCGTGCAGCCCACGCAGAGGGCAGGTGGTGTGGGTCTGACCGCATTGGCCTTTGGCCTTTCTGCCCTGTATTCATTTTTCCATTTCGCTGACCTACTTGTGCTGCTGCCCTCCTGGTGATGTAGGTCCAGTGGAGGTTCAGACCCTCCCTCTGCCCCTGTGGTTGGCGATAGCCGCTCAGGGCTGAATTGTTTTCGGCTTTTCTTGAGAGCCCCAAAGCACCTGTGTGGGTTTATAGCCAAGACGTGGCGTTTGTTTGCTTTGTGGTACGCAGGATCTCAGCATCGTCTGTGCAGGCCGGGGCTTTCCATCTCGCGGTGTTGTCTGCATTGCCACACCACCAGAGCTGTGATGTGCCGAGCTGCTGCTCCACGTAGCTGAACAGACAGAGCAGAGCGATTCCCCTCGTGTTTGAGAGGTGAAGGGAGGAAAGAGGGATGAGAAAGTTGAAGAGAGTGCGCACCAAACCTTGAACCCTCATCGGCAAGGCTGGTTTTGCATTTGTGATGCTGTCCGTTCTTATGGACCTAGTTAGGAAGTTGCTGATGCCTTTATAGACAATCCAGCTAATATCACACATGACCTGAGTGTCTCTTTTAGCGACAGATTGATGCTATCTTCATTACCGTGCTGCCCTTAAAGAAGACAGAAAGTAGCGCAGGGAATAGCCGCCTCTCGCAGATGCTATCTTGCCTGAGCGCCCAGGAGCGCTTCTGTCTACCAGGTGGTTTTGCCCAGGCCAGATCCAACGCTGATCCTTGCTATCAGCATTCGCAGTACCATGCCGACAGGGCCCCAATTTGCCTGCTAAACCCATCTGCCCTGTCCGAATTGTCTGCGGTGCAGAGCCTGAAGGCTTCGACAGGCCTCCGTTTCTGAGCGATGCTTATCTGTGACACAGAAGTGAAAGCACACAGCTGCTGTTTTGCAAGAAAATCAAGTTGGTGCCAAAGAAAGTGGGTCTCTTTCAAGAGAGCTTGTCTACTGCTTCTCCTCGTCTTGTTGCTTATGCTGCTGGCCTGAAGCTTCTACCAGTGAGCTCCCTGGACCTGCTGTGGTCATCAGCATCCAAAAATCCGCCAGCACCTGCCTTCCCGGCTCCTCTCCCACCATGGTCCGGTGATCCAGCTGTCCTTGACATGCAGAGTCTGTGCAGTAGCTTTCCTAGAAACGTTAGCATCCTTCCTGTCTGCTTGCCTGCACTTCTGGAGAAGTGTGCCTGTATGGGCATCCATAGCCACTTGTATCTTGGATTAGGGGAATTTGGAGATGCAGTCAGGTACGGCAGCAATCAGAAGCAGCACAACAGCACCTCTGTGCCCTGTGCGATGCAGGGGATGTTGTTAGCTCGCTCGTTCTGGGTCATACCCTTTACCTGCCCTTGTAGGGTGACTTCAAGTGTGACCAGCCAGCGGCTCCTGCCTGTTTTCTGCCTCCGGTGCAGAGCCTGCATGGGCTCGGCAGCCCTTTTCGCCTCCGCAAGGTGGGGAGCTCAAGGGTGGGGCTCGGGGCTGGTTCAGTGGCTCCTGCTCCACCTGCCAGACATGTGCAAATGACAGTGAAATCAGCCCCACGCAACGCTGCCCAACCGTGACGGCAGCTCAGCTCTCACCAGAGCTGCTGCAGCCGCCGCTTCTCAGCAGCCCGGAGGCGGTGGCAAAGCAGCAACTGTGGCTTCATCTCTCCTTCGAGCAGCGAGCTCTGGAGCATTGTGTGGCAGCTCTGGGCCTGCAGGACCACCTTCAGGGGCAGATGTGAAGCTCATGAAACCCCTTGTGCTTTGCCAGATGCCTCTGGAGTGAGACCGGTCCTCCCAGCATGTTCTTCCTTGAAAGAGAGGAGATGCACAAGGAAAGCAGAACTGGTGCAGAGTGACCTGCCTGGCTGCTCTCCTGTCTGTAAGCATGGCCAAAAACATGTGGCTCCCCAAGGAAGGTGCTTTCTGGGTCCTTCCCGGCTTTCTTCACGCCTGCTCTTTGGAGATGCTTCCGTCCGAGCTCCACTGCTGCCCTCCCACCCATGCAAAGCTGGCATTTGGCAGTGGCGTGACTACCTGCGCCAGTCTGGGCAAGAGCTAGGGAGGAGGCGGTTGGGCTGGGTCTAACAAGGGAACGATGGACACGAGGTTTGGTGTCCCCCAACACGGAGGGGGAAATTGGGGACCTTTGGTACCGCAGTGCCATCGAAGGGGGCTCAGGCAGGGCGGGCATGTGAGTGAGGCGAAGGCTGTTTTGGAGATGTTGCTATGCCCAATTGTTTTGTTGGGTTGGAACCACAAACCACAGAGTGAAAAGCATAGGTGCGCCACGCTTTTTTTTTCAGTAGAGTTCTTTTTTTCTTCTTTTCTTGTTGTTTGAAAGAAGCAAAACAAAACAGAGGCCGTTGAGAGGGGTGGGGGTGTGAAACCGTCTTGAGAGAGAGTGGGGATGACGTGTTTCGGGCCGTGCCTTCCCGGGTACGGTGTGGATGCCCATCTGCTCCATCTGGGTGGTACCACCATCACCACGCCAGTGAAAGTGGCCGTCGTGCATATTTTGGTTTCAAACCCCTCCAGAGCCACTGGGTAGGAAGGTGGTGGGGAACCTCCGGTCCCGACCAAGGGAGGATGGCACAGGGACGGCATGGCACCAAACCCTGTGCTCTGAGGACACCCACGGGTCCCATCGGAGGACTGGTGCTGAGGAGGCACCACTCAGCCCGCGGTTCCCGCTGTAGCAGCCGGCTGTTATCCGGCTTAAGAGGCATATTTTCCCCCTGACGCGGGAGAATTCCTGCGGTGTGACACTCCCCACTGAAGGACCCCGTTCAGTGCCACCGAGGCCAGACAGGGCCCCCATTGTGGCCCTGTCGGGCGGGCGAGCCCCTCTGGCGGGCACTATTCTTAGCAGCCTTCCCGGGTGGCGGAGGTCGCGGTGGGGCGGGAGGGCATCCCACCAACCCTTCGAGTCCTCGCCTTGTCTTTTGTGGAGCAGGGGCTGCCCCTGTTCCCCAGCCCAGGGCTGGGCTTGCTCTGGGAAGCCCCTGGATGTGTGCGGCAGGACCAGCCCCATCAAAGGTGACTTGTGTCCCTCCACCCCACGCTTGGGGCTGCATCCAAAAAAAGGCTGTGAGAACACCCCAGCAGTGGTTGTTTTTGGAGATAATGAAGGGAACAGGTTGCATGGTGCGATACACTCACAGAGCTATGCTGGCCTCGGGGCAGCCGGTGTGGCTGTGCGTGCTTGTACCATGAAGTGGTCTGGACCAGGCGTCGCAGTGGGGATTTCCAGCCCCGGCTGGGGATGAGTGGAAGGGTTGAAGCAGAAGGGATGGAAAACGGGCGCTGCTCCCAGTTCCTGCGGGGGCGGAGGTTTGGGGTGCGGAGATGAGCCCAGCAGCTTCATGCTTGCCCTGATAGTTTTGGGGACACGACGTCGGGGGGGTGGCATCTCTGCATGAGCCAAGGGTCACTTTGAAATCCTTTCAGGCACTGGGAAAAATAACTCCCTGCTCCTTGCTGGTCTGCAGAGCAGGCAAAAGAAGCTCCTTTCTGAAGACAGCCCTCCCAGCACTAATTACCGCTGTGCTGGCCCACCAGATGATGCATGGACCTCCAGCACCCCTCCCCTGATCATTTCGCCTTCCTACCCTGCCGTCTTCCCAGAGCTGTTTTTGGGCACGCAGGCTCAGGCATGTGCCGGGGTTTGGTTCCTGCCACCTCGTGCATCGCCCGCCTCGCTGACATTTCGGAGTCGTGCCCCAGCGGCAGCAGCACATCTGCAGGGCCTCTGCTGCCTTCCCCTCTGGCAGGGCGTGTGTTTATAGGAGCTGAGACATGCCTGCAAGCCCTGCAGTAAACACATTCTTGACATAATTGCTTGTCCAACACAGAGGAATTTGGGGTTTTACACGTGTCCCGCAGGCAGCTCGGAATAGACCTTGGGAATCCCTGTTCCAAGGATGACTCCGCTTCCTTCAAAATCCCAAAATACCCAGCAGAGTGGCACCCGGCGCAGCGGCAGGAGCCCTGCCTCGCTTGCTGGAGAGAGGGTGAGACGTTGCAGGGTTTCCCGACACCTCTCCGTACCAGCTGGCAGCTGAGCTGTGAGCATCAAGCATGAACTGCACTGGCCGCTTGGCTTGGGGTTAATGACACTTGAACCTTAAAAGCCTCCTGCAGAGCCAGGGTGGCCCAGGGGTATTTTGAGGGCAGTTGCTTACCCAAGAACCTGGTGCCTAGGTGATGGGTTTCCGTCCGTCTTATTCTGGGGAAGGAATAAAAAAGAAAATCCTTGTTCTCTGGAGAGAAATCAATGCGAGGTGATGAACCTGGTCTTGATTCAGTCTCGTCTCCTAGGACTGTTTCCTCTGTTAACCTGGTTTGGGTGTTGGGTGCTTTCTGCATGTGTATAGGGAATTGGTGTAAAGTCAGATGGGCCAAGAGAAACCAGCCTCATGTGAATTCACCTGCGATTCCCCGTGGAGGACCTCAGGCAGCTGAAATAACCTTTTTGCCCAACGTTTTCTCCGTATTTAAAGCTCGCCGCTATAAATAGGTCTAAGCTTTGAGATGCGGTGGCATTTCAGGCCAGGGTTGTGGCTTTTCCCTTTCGGATAAGAGGCAAAGGCGTCATCTGAATTTCCTCCCTCGTTTTGGCATAGATAATCCAACTCCATCCCTACCGGAGAGCGCGGTCGCGGAGTCAGTGTCTTGGCAAGCTCCTGCTGACGACGATGGGCTGGAGCCTTTCCCTGCTGAGTGTCGTCTTCCCATTTACAAGCAGAGAGATGCTGTGAGCTCCCTGCTTTGTCCTGCCCACGGCTGTGCGATAACCCCCAGGGCTTGGCGGGAGGACCCGGTGCCTGCAAGACCCTGGAGCGGTTCCTTAGGAATAACAGAGGGGAAACAATTTGGGGAGGGCTGGACGGGGCACAGCGATTCCCCTGTCCCGCAGCCAGCTCTCTCATTTCCTCCTCCCCAGCAGCTTGTCTGCTTTTGAGTCATTTTAAATCTTGTGGAAAAGAGGGAGCAGCCCTCTCTTCCCTCCACGGGTTATCCTGCAGCCACAGCTCTGACAGTCTTCATTGTCATTCGTGGAAATAAGCTGTTCTCCGTCCCTTTTTCTGAGTACATAACTCTTTTTTTTTTTTTTCCCCCTGCTCGAAGCTTGTGCTCATTGCTGTCAGCAGGCGGGTTTACCCCAGCCTGCCGTCCTAATCCAGCCTGTGCAATTCTTTTTGTGATAAATCATTTCCTCTAACCACTGGCTCTGTTTATTATTACTATTATTGTCATTCTTATTATTAGTGATATGTTCTAAGCTGTGTTTAAAACGTGGCAAAATCTCTCCCGAAACATGTTGCCCAGAGCCAAGTGCTATATTTTGGGTGCGGCTGCATTTGGAAGTTGCTCATCAAAGAGATTTTGGCTTGAGGGCTTCTCCTCTACCTTTGATTGGGACACAAGCGCAAAGAAGAGATAAGTGTTTTGAAGTCATGGCACGTACACCATTAATCCAGCCAAAACCAGGCTGCAAAGCCGCAGGCTCTCAGTGGGGTGCACCGGGTACCGCAGGTTAGATGTGTTGGGCTCCGGACGCCGTGACAAATTGCTGTTGGCCAAAATTAGCACCCGAGGGAAAGATGGAGACCGCGGCGTTGTAAGGAGAGGCTGAATGTACATGGCATGGGATGCTGCGCGCCGCCTCGTGCAGCTCCGGCTGGGTTAGGGGAACCAGCGGTCGCAGGGAGGTTCGCTTATGGCTTTGCGAAGGCTGTGCCAAGACTGTGATGGGGAGGTCCACCGATCCTGAGCCGGTGAGATCTGTCTGCGGAGACAGCCAGCCCCTGACTTCCCCGCACTGAGCTCTGCGAGCTGGCGTAGTCCATTCCTGCAGCAACACGCCCTGGAAAGAGGCCAAATAATTTTCATACCTGAGTCCCCCACTTACCTCGGTAAATAGCAACGGAGCAAAGAGTCAAGGTTGGGAAGCGGGAGTCTGACGGAGTTCATGCGATGGCCAGCAGCTTTTTGGCACGGAGGAAACGGTGGTGCTCTTGTGCCAAGACAATGACTCCTTGCTGTTTGGATGCCAGAAAAGTAATCCTGTTTATGTAACTCGAAGTGAAATGTTCCAGTGCATGAATATGCAGCTCTTGCTGCAAATAGGAAGCTCTTTTACCTGCAGGATTTAACTCTCAAACTGTCATCTCGGCCCAGATCTTGCCCTGTGGCCGCTGCTGGGTTTTTCTGATAGTAGGTTTTATTTTTTTCAGTAAGCACTGTTCGAGTGTGGTTTTTTTAATCTCCTCCGGGGCAGAAGGGGCCGTTCTTTTCCTGGCATTAATGTTTCATGTCTCCTTTGTCCTTCTAGGCAGTGGACCCATCCAACTGTGGCAATTCCTGCTGGAACTGCTCACTGACAAGTCCTGTCAGTCCTTCATCAGCTGGACGGGTGATGGCTGGGAATTCAAACTTTCCGACCCAGATGAGGTAGAGTGACCTGGAATTAAGTGCACAGCCCAAATTTCTCTGAAATACTGGTGTGGATAACCCTCCCCTCCTCCCTTCAGGGCTGAGATTTGGGCAGTCATGTTGTGATGGTCTTGGGTATGAGTAGGGAAAAAACAATGAATGAGAGCCCAGCTGAAAACTTGTTAAAAATTGGGCTGCGGTAATACCTAGGAAGTAGTAATTTGTGCCCAAAGTTGGTGTAAAGTGGCACCGTAGAGAGAGGCGTATTGCCAGAGCTCTTCAAATAGCATGTGTCCAGGTGAGGGGGGGCTTCCCACTGATTTTGGGGAACAGATGGAACATCCGCTCCCTTTCCTGACTTACATATCCTCCTGGAGTCCTCTGCAATGTTCTGCCATTGCATGGAGGTCGGTTTTCCCAAACTTTAATGCTTGTGACCCATCCCTGCTCATCTTAAAGATGAGGAAAGTCCTCTCCCTTCCCTCCTGTCCGGCGCTGCCGCTTGCCGTCGGCTGCCCAACCAAGCCAGACTGATTTTCCCTTCCCTTCCCTGCGATGTGCATCCCCCCTTGACTCTCCTAACCCCTCTCCCAGGTGGCCAGGCGATGGGGCAAGAGGAAAAACAAACCCAAGATGAACTACGAGAAGCTGAGCCGTGGCTTGCGCTACTACTATGACAAGAACATCATCCACAAGACGGCCGGGAAACGCTACGTCTACCGTTTTGTCTGCGACCTGCAGAGCCTGCTGGGCTACACGCCCGAGGAGCTCCACGCCATGCTGGATGTCAAGCCGGATGCCGATGAGTGAAGGTGGCCGGCCGGGGCGGAGGATCACCCCGTGTCATCTTGGAGAGTCGATGGGACTTCTTCTGTTGGTTCTTTTTTATTTTTGCTGTTATTTTGGTTGTTCGTTCTTTTTTTTTTTTTTTTTAAAGAGCAACTCAGATTTGATGCTTTGAGGATGTTGGGAGAGAGGGTGGTGGAAGAAGCAAACTTTTGGCCGAAACCTAAAAAGTTTGGTTCGGAGAAGGATGGGCTTTTGTTTTTTTTCCTGAAAGCTCCAAGACAGGCTTTTTTGGGGGTGAAATTCTGCGTTTTAAGAAAGCCAGAAAAATGTAGTTCACTTAAAAAACCCGACCCCTCCCCATCTCTTGCTGTTTAGAAAAAACATTATCAAATGGATCCCTTCGGTTTTTGTGTTATTCGTGCACACAAACTGACAGTTCAGGAAATGACAGTGTTCCCGAGGATTTGAGGATTTTAAATGTTTGGGGGGAGGGGTGCGGGGCAGGAAAACCAAAGCGGGTGAATATTCCTGCTTCGGGGAGGGGCAATATAGGAAAAAACCAAGAACCGTTTGTCGTTCTTGTTACATTGCCTTTCTGTCGGTTGTCTTCTTTTCTACAAAAGACAGAATTTTTGTTAGGAGGGATCAAGACTTTTTTTTAAAAAAAAAATTTGTTAAAGTTTTATTTTATTAAATTTTGTGCCAGTATTTTTTTTTTTTTAAATAGTCTTAAGCTCTAAGGTGGTCTCAGTATTGCAATATTGTGTGTGTTTGTTTCTGTTATGCCAGCAGAGAGTTTTATCACAGTGAGGAAAAAGAAAAAAAAAAAAACAAACCACAAATACTTGGATTAGTTTATGTAGACCCCACTGGAGAAGCGTAGCGCTACGACTCGGCATCTCCGAATCGTATGTGAAGGAAAATTAACTCCAAACTGGCTCCTAGTGATGCTGGCTGGGTGTGCCACTCTTGCTTCCAGTCCCACACGCTTTGCTCTGCCATTTGCTGATAAAGCTGGTTGAAATTTCTGCTTTTTTTGTTGTTGTTAATTCAGCAACATTTTGTATGGCTGCGTTTTGTGCATGAAACCCATCAAGCTTTGCGGGGAAAATGTCTTTTTGTGTTTTCCAAATCACTTTTTTGCTCAAGAGACACTTCGGTGCTTTCAGAAAACTTGGTGGGATTTTTTGGTTTTTTTGGAGGGGGAAGGGGAGAAATTCCCAGGTTTTGAATGTCACAAATGGAAAATACGTAAGTTGATTGGGGGAAAAAAATCAGGAAAAAGTTGAAAAACCAAAGGGAAATGTTTTTTCCTTCCTGTTTCGACCAGCTCTATCTTTATTGCTGTATGTCTTAACCAGCCTGGGCACACGCAGAAAGGAAATTGTCCTTGCAAATGGGTTCTTTACTGCTCTTTGTAAGCCTGATCCTGCAAACCCTGTCAGGGTGTGATTAACATGAAGCATATGACTGGTGTCGCCGGGGTAAATGAGAGGTCTTGTGTGCTTGCCCGAGATGGCTGCAGGATCAGTGCTGGGGGCGGAGCTGCTCCGTCTGTCCTCCATACCTTTTGCAACTGGTCTGTGTTCCCACTGCACCAGGCAGATCCCGGGATGCTCTGAGCAGACTGAGGCAGACGACCGCCTTCGGGGTGGGCTCGGTGTGAGTTAGAGGATCGGGCGGTGAGCGTTTCCATCTCCAGATAAGACCCCGAAGCTGGATCCTCACGGATCCGACTGCTGAACGGGGTCTTTTGCCCCTGAGAGCCACTGAGCGTTTTCTTTTTAAAGACAGTATTACATGTTTGAACCAAAAGTACCTTCTTTTTGTGGTGTCTGTCTGTCCGTCTGTGTGTTTTAGGTAGTTGCGTTCATTACAGAGGCACTGTGAGACAGTAGCGGGGGGTGAGGTTGGGTGAGGCTTTCCAGAGATGCTCGCTGGGCGACGCCTGCCTGATACAGGCTGCTGTATCGGGTCGGCAGGACAGGACTCTGCGTGCAAAGAGCCAAAATATTTGGGGACGTAGCCCCTCCCTGCACAGGGGCAGCGTCGGATGGGGAGCTCGACCCTGGGGCAAGGTGATGCTCAAAGGTGCTGGGCTCTCCTCTGCTTCTTCTGGAGCTGGGGGCACCCAGCACCTCCGTATCCCCGGTTGGTCATTTTGGGGCAAATCAGCCCCCAGACTCCTGCGTGCTTAAAAAAAGGTGATGGTGGAGGAAAAATGAGTGGGCCAAGAGGGCGCTCCAGCCAAGGGGGATGGAAGCAGATGGTGGTTTAGGTATAGGAGGTTATTAGTTACGCTGTTAGCTCAGGGGGCTGGGGCTGCACATCATCGCACTGAGCGTACGGAAAGAAAAGGGTGGGATGGACGGGAAGGAAGGAAAAGGGCAAGAAAGGAAGGTGAAAGGAGCATGCACCAAAGGAGGAAAGGGACGCTGCCCACTGGGAAGTTAAACTTCAGCTCATCTCCTCAGGCAGGCAGGGAAGATGGGAGGAAGCAGCTTGGTCGAGATGGAGAGAGGAAAGGAAAACATAGGTATCATGGATCAGGCCCCCCCGACCCGTGAGGCACCGGGGCGGAGCTCTACCGCAGAGCCAAGGCTCGCCGCAGCCGCCGAACAGGCTGAAAAGGTTGTCGAGCGAGATGTGACGGCACAGAAGTGGGCAGGGGAGGAGTAGTTAAAGAGCATCCTGACAGGACACACCGTATGGGTTGGGATTTGCAGCAGGCGGATGGGGTTTCTTTGGGGCGTTCAGGATTGCTGACTTCCAGGCAGCTGCCAGGTGCCCTTAGCTTACCCTTCAGGGGCCACTTCCACCTCCACTGCAGCTGAAGTGCCTTTTTGAAGCAGAAAACAGGGGTAAAATTTCCCTCGATGGAAGGAACCGCAGGTTCGGGTACCAGCCCCATCCTTCCGCCAGGCTAAATCCCTTGTGTGCTCCGCTATGCTGCTTTTTTACGGGTTTCCAAGCCGAACCTGTGTGTGCCCAGTGATTTTGGGAAGATGATTCAAAGGTCAGAAAGGGCGAGTCGCGGAAAGCAGCTCTGTTTTTTGGAAGTAGCCCCTGGCTGGAGCTTCTCCATCGTTTCTCCCGGCCGTGTGCCATCCCAGCTCGCAGCCTGTGTGCAAGTGCAGCAGGAAAAGGGCAGTACAATCCTAGGGACATCAGCTTCATCGTTTTCTCTTTCCCTCTATTTTTCATTCCCAATCTAGAGACCATCCCAGAGAGGGCTGTGTGCTGTTTATACACTGGAAATGTGCAGATTTGTTTTTGTTCCCTTTTTTTTTTTTCCTTTTTCTTTTTTTCTTTTTTTCCTTTTTCTTTTTCTTTCTGCTTTTTAATTGCGTGTTGACTTTTGGCGAGGGATGTGCTGGAACCCAAACCCTCTGACCTCCTATTCTTGGAGGCCGTGAACATTAGGTTAACCCCCTCTCTCTCACGTGCTGGACCAGAAGGATGGGTTTGAGAGGGATGATGGAGATCTGCCGGGGATGGGACTCGCTCCTGTGCTGGTTTCTCTGCGTGGGGGTGAGCTTCACCCTCGGCAGATACACGTGGCTTTTGTAAATTGGGTAATTTTGTCTTGTTTTGGAATGTCTCAGGTAAGTTTGGTGATTTTTTTTTTTTTCGGATATTCTGTGTCCTGCTCGTGATCTGCTGTTCTCTGCGCAGGGGCATGTCTCCTTGGCCCCCCTGGCAGAGCCTGAGCCCTACTTTGGGGGGCGTAGTGCTATCAAACAGCTCTCCAGGGCCTCGGAGGTTGGTATTTGGGACCTCAATAAAAGGAAAAACCAAAACCAAAACCAAAACCTGATGAAAAAAGCAAGCACTTTTTCTGCTGCCCGTCTCTCTCCATCTCTGTGTGTAGGATGACCATAACCCGTGGACACTCGTGTGTGTGCAAGTGTAGATCCGTTGTATTTCCCCGCTACCACCATCCCGCTCCAGACCTGATCGTTGAGGTGGAGAAATAGCCAAACAGGGCAAGAAATAGAAGATATTTTAAGATTTCACCTTCTCACGTCTTTCCAAACCAACACCTCCTCCAAAAAAATGGTCCCAGTAAGCACTGACAAATTCAGATGCTGCGGGAAATGTCTCCATCTTCTGACTCTTGCTCTTCTGGAGGGGTTTTCTGCGAGGCTTCAGGGCTTGGTTGCTTGTTCCTCGTTAACGCCGCAAAATTGGGATGCCTTGGCGTGCTCTGCTCTCTGGTAGGGTCTAGGTAACATCCATGAGCTGTTGTCTACATTCCAAAGAGGTTTAAATAAATGATAAATCTATGTATACATATATGTTAAAATGGAATATCTCCAGGAATTAACTGCCTCAGTTAAAAAAAAAAAAAAAAGTCTTTCTTTTGTTTTGTTTTGGTTTTTTTTTTATACATGGGATTTTTTTTTTAAGCTGATAAACATAGAAGAAGAAAAAAAAAAAAGAGATTGTTATATTGTGCTGTTCGACTATTTTCCAACTTGTATTTTCATATAATTTATATTTTTTAAAAGTGGAAAAAAATTTTAAAAGCGAGATTAAAAAAAAAGGAAAAAGCAGGTGCTTTTTAAAAAAACTGAGCTGAGGTAGCTTAGAGATGTAGCGGTGTGTGTGTGTCTGTGTGTTGTGTTTTGTTTTGTTTTGTTTTGTTTTTTAAAGGATACAAAAAAAAGTCCCTCCTACATTGAATTCTTAAAGAAGGAGGGGATTGGTTTTGTTTTAATTGCTGATGCTGGCACATCATTTTGCTGGAGAGTTTTTTATATACTGTAGCCTTATTTCATATCGTATTTTAAACCATGTGAAATTAAAAGAAGAATAATTCATAACCCTCAGTGTCGGTGTGCTTATTGGTTGCCTTTACTCTTTAAAATCAGGGAGCAAAGTGGAAAACCAACACAAAAGCTTAGAAATCCCAGCAACTCCTATAGGGTGTTTTTTTTAATTATTATTAAATAAAATTGTGTGGTTATAGGAGATAAGGGTCTGGCCGGCATCGCAGCCTCTGGCCTTGGGGGCCGGAGAAGGGAGATGCTGCACCCCGCCGGCTCCCTCTCGCTTTGGGAGCATGGACTGTCCTCTCCGGCTCCTCAGAGACCGTCACCACCCCGCATTGCTGTCCCAGGGGCAATTCCAGCGTTTCAAAATGATCTTTCATCCTGAATCATCACTGGGATATCTGTGGTTTACCACCCGGAATGACTTTTATGGTAGTATTTTCTTCAGCAGGCTCTTGTGAAATAGGTGTAGCCAACTCGCAAAGCCCTGTGGCTGCCCGCTCGTCCTGGCTGCAGCGTGAAGATGCTGCTGGGCGTCCGCTTTCCCGCTCGAGACTTCGAGCTGTGCTCCCTCAAGAGGAGAAAGCTGCCTCTGGGCTCCTAATAGGTGAAATCAGACCGTTGTGCTTCAGATCTTTGAAAAATACATCTGGTTTTGTACATGATGTTTTTCCCCCGGAGTTTTACGCCGGCTCAGGTATCCCCTGGTCCTCGTCGAGCCAGGAGGAAATCTGTGTTTTGTGTAATTGGAGGGGGGTTTAATTGGAGCCCGTTAGTGTGTAGGTGCTGATTAATGAAGCCAGCATCTCGGAGAGGTGCACGGTCCAGGAGCCGACGCTTATTCATAGGGCTGGTGAGTTTGTGCGATGGTGAATTCCCAGAAAGCAATCTCATTGAGGCTTGTTTGCGTGAATCAGCATGAAGCGGATTAGACAAAGCGTTCTGAAATGTGCCGCTCGGATTTGTCGAAAGCAAGAAGGGCGGACGAGTCATCGGCGCGAAGAGGATGCAACGGATGAATCCGGGATAAGGAATATTTATAATAACTCCATGTATAGTAACTCAGCTTGCAGCCAGGCAGGAAGCAAGATGTCCCGGGCAAGGACTGAAGGCCAAGGGGTGGAGAACCACGATGGTCCTCGCTGCAGCCGTAGCGTTGTCCCGGGATGCCTGTGGGACACCCCCGTGTTTCAAAAGCTCAGCTAACCCCCGAGCTTAATAACGCCAGGGTCTGGCAGAGAGGCTGGGTGAGACCCCAAAACGGGGACAACCCTGGGGACACCGGCCAGGTGAGCATCCAGCCTGCTCCATCCTTGGCTTGGAGACACGGAGCTCCAAGCAGGAGCAGAGCCTGCCTTCGCCGCCGGCCGAGCCGCTGCGGGACCTTGATCTTGCCGTAAGCTCTTTTCATCGCTGCTGGAGCCGCCGGGCCGGGCGACGTGGCCTCGTGCTCGGCGGAGCCCGGCCACCCTGGGTAAATAAACAGCGAGCGCAGCTCCTTTCCCATCCGCCGCTTTCAAGTCTCTGCGCAGCCACTCCACGCCTGGCGGCTTTTTGGGGGGGGCGGGGATGGGGAGCAGCTAAAAAGCAAAGGGGTGACCGTGCCCTGGCTCTTCGAAGGGCTTTTGCCCCCCTTGCAGAAGGGCTGTGCGAGCAGGGGAGCACACAGCGCTCTGCAAGCCCTTGCAAAACTAGAGGATGCTGCTGGTCCTTGCAAGTGAGAGGGAAGGAGAGGAATTAAAAACCTGAAGGCAATTGCAGACGATTGCTTTAACGCTTGCACTAAAAATACCGGCCGGTGGCCCGCCGGGGGAAGCCCCCGTGCACCTGGGGTACCCGCTAGGGAAATGACGGCCAGCAGTTAACGGCCCCGGCGGCCGAGCACCCCACCTCCCCGCTCCCCCAAAGGAAGCAGACAAAGCAAATGCTCCCCCCTTGATATCCCTGCCCCATCTCCTTTTCCCATTGCCGAGGGTCTCCGTGCTAGCCCTGGGTGCAATAACCCGCTTAGGAGATTCGGGATGGAGAAGCGGCGTTTGGGGAGGGAGCTGGAGCGCTTCTTGTGGGAAAAGCATCACCGCCGCAGCCCCGCACCCCCAAAAGCAGTCCCTGACTGTTACAGCGGTGCATCCTGCAAGCAAGCTGTTAATAAAAGAGCATCGAAATCTAGCTTAAGAGGAAGGGGTTTGCTGGGAGGGATGAGCTCCCCAGCAGGAAAAACTCGCCTGTGCAGGGAATTGCACCTTTAGGAGGATTTTGCACGGCTTATTGGCCCCAGGTGCTGCTGTGTGGCTGCTCAGGCGCGTGATTTAAACAAAGCCAGAGCAGCAAGCAGGGTTTTTCCAGACTCTAGCATATACGTGTCCAGGGACGTATGCATCCAGCGGCGCAGCGGAGCAGGAGGTAGCCTATCCCCGGGGCCGGGGGCTGGCGCCTGCGGGATGGAGTGGGTTTTGCACGCTCGAAAGCAGCCACACGCGCCGAGAGCTGCTACTCTAAATAGAGGCCAGAGAGCAAATGGGTCTTTTTCGGGTCGGTGTCTTGAAATGAGACATCTAAACCGGCGCTTGAGGGAAATAAAGAGAGATCGAAACAGGAACCGAAATTACTGAAGACTAAACTAAGGGAACGGCTCTCTAGAAATCTCTGAGATAGAACAAGAGAGGTGGAAGGAGGCGGTAAAAGAGGAGAAACGTGAATACAGGAGAAGGCAGCAGAAGGACGGCGAGGGAGAGGTGCGAGGAGGCGGAACGGGGTGCTGCAGCGGCAAGGCTTTGCTCCTTCCCTTGGTGAGACGCATGCACACCCTTGCACACGCACGCCCGCCCTCGTGCACGTGCTGTTCACGGCCAAGTGCTTGCTGGGGACAGCAAGGGCCTTACACCAGAGTCACTGAAGGTTTAGGGCTGCTGGAAGGGATTTAGACCCTTGGGCCCTATTTACCCCCGCCCGGGGCTCGCCGTGCCCGGGGCGGTGCTGCCGCCGGGGGTGCCGGGGGTGCCAGGGCTGCCTTTCGGAGTCAGCACTTTCCGCTCCACACGCTGTTTGCTTTCCGCGGCCGGCTCCCTCCCGCTACGCCGAGGCCTCTGAACGCCATCCAACAGCAACTTTCCGGCTCCTCCAACGGCCTTTCCCCCACGCCGGCGAACGCTGCCGTTCCCTGGCCTCGCTTGAAAGCCGGCCCCACAATGAGCTATTGTGCCAGGCTGCTCCGGAGGGGAGGCAGCAACCGGGGCCAAAACCCGGCTGCCGGGGGGGTCCGTGTGCCTGCCAGCACCCAGCTGCTTCGTGGGGAGCCCAGGGCCGGGGATGCTCCCCGAAATGCTGCAGCCCTGGGGTGAGGATGCTCCCCCTCTTGCCTGCAGCAGCCTTTTGGGGTTTGGGGTGGGAGCAGGACACTCGCAGCCCTGGCCATGCTGACCTGAGCTTATTTCTTCCTTAAGACAACACCGTCTTTGCATGGGACACAGTGGGGATGTCCCAATTCCTCCCCCTGGCTTGAATTGCCCTTGATGGACCCCGAGCGATGAGATCCGCTTGCCTCCCGCTCTGTGCCCCAGCCCAGCTCTGTGCTGTTTCTTAACTGCCTTCCTACACCTCCCTCTCCTTCCCATCCCCTTCTCCTTCACCCCTCGTGGCATCCCAAACCCACCATCTCCCACCGCCCCTCCTGCCCTGGGTCATCCCTGCCCCCCCCACCCCCGCCCCCGCTCCAGCTCCGACACCGTGGAAAAGGCACCACAGGAACCGTGCCATGTATTTTCAGCTTCGATTAACGACATTTACCAGCTGGAAACGACGAAGCGAAGCCAGAGCCGTGCAACCCGTTGGCTCGGTGCAGACCACCAGCGTGCCCACCGCAGACCACCGGCGAGCCCGGGGCCCCCAGCCCAAACCCAAGCAACCCTGGGGCTGCCGGGGAGCTGGGTGCGGGCGGGTGCGTGGGCTGGGAGGGATGGAGGGGAGAGGAAAGTGCTGCTGAGCTCAAACCCCGGCAGAGGAAGGGGGTTCTTCCAGAAGGGGGAAATCATCCTTTCAGGGACTAGGCGCTCCAGGGAAAATTAAAAATAAAACCCCCCGTATTGGGGCTTTTCTTTGGGGTTTTTATGTTTCTCCCTTTCCCCATCCCGATTGCTCCTGCAAAAATCCCAGCCACGGCTTTGTGCTGGTGATGGCATCGCCATCCTCATGCCGGGGGCTCCGCTCGAGGTGGGCGAACCCTCTGCTAAATGAGCTCAAGAAGTGAGGCAGGGGGATTTGGCAGCAGGAAAGGGGTTTACTGCCGGTCCAAAATGGCAGGAGGGGTTGGCAGGCGTCCCACAGTGTGGGTTTAGGAGGCAGAAGCTGTGACTTGCGGAGCCGTTAAGAAGTCCGGCCTCTTTCACCCTCTCTGCCTCAGTTTCCCCAAGTGCAAACCTGTTTCCCTAGCCTTCCCTGCCTGGCTTAAAAAGACCAGACGAATGCCAAGGGTCTCTGTTCGGGAGCGGGATGGGATGGCTGCTCCTGCCAGCCCCACCACCCCCGCGTTGTTTCGTTGAAGTCTTTTTCCAATTACCCGTACACCCGGCCGGAATAAACCCGGCGCTGCAGAATAAACCCAGGCCCGCATCTCCAGCAGCCTTTCCCTGGCTCTACTCCAAATATCTCCCAGGAGGGTGGAATGGGGGTCACTGGGGGATGTTGTCTGGGGTTCCCCTGGGGATGCCGTGCACAAAACCTGGGGGCTGGGACCCCCTGCACAGGGCTGCGGGGATCAGGGTCCCGCGGGAAGGTCGGCAGGATGCTCTGTCTGAGGCACTTGCTTCCTATGAACAGCCTTTGCAAGTGGTTGCGTTTTTTCAAATACACCCACCTGGCTCCCCAAAATGCTTTTCTGGGAAGACGGGGGACAGCTGAGAGAGCAGAGGCATCAACACAGGGGATTAAAACTTAACGTGGTGATTTTGGACCTTAGTGACGTGCAAAAGCCAAACCCCGCTCTGCAGAGCATTGCTTCATCCAGCTTGGACCCATCCTGCTATTTTGGGCTCCGGCGGGCTCAGGGACACTCAAAATGGGGTCGACGGTGGTGGCCCCACCTGAGTGAGGGCGAGAGCAGATGAAGGCACTGTGTCCCCTTGCAACTGCCCCAAACCCTGGGTGAAGGTGACCCTTTTTGGCCTGGGCTGGAGGCTTGTCACAGCCCTTGGTGTGAGCACCATCAGCATCTGTTTCCCATCCGCCTGCCAGCTTGTGCTCCTCTCCCCCCGAGCCTCCCCCCGCCCCAACCCCCCCCAAAGGCCTTCTCCTCCGCAGCCCCCCAGTCTGGGCAAGCGGAAAGCCCTTGTCGGAGCAGAGCTCCCCATAAATCACCGGGCTCTGCATCACCAGGGGCTCGTTTTTCATCACGAAGGCACCAAAAAAATAGCAAGCGGGGGAAATCGCGCTCTCGGCACGAAACTGGCACAGCCCCGGTGCGGCTTTTCCCTCCCCCGTGAGAACCAGCCCCCGGCCCGGCTGGCTGGCTGGCTGGCACGGGGTGATGTGTATATTTATTTTTCCCTTTCCCCTTTTTGGGGTCGTGGTGTTGCTCCCGTGAGGTCTCACGCGGTGGCTTTCATGGCAAATCCAGTCCCCGCCGATAAAAATAGGAGCCGAGGGCTTCATGCCAGCAAGGGAAAGAGGAGAAAGAGGGGATGAAATGCAAAATAAATAATGAAAGGCGGGCGAGTGGCACTCTCTGGGCTTCAGGAGGGCTTGTGGATCCAAGGGGCTGCCGGCTGCTGTGGGTATTAATATGGGGGAAGGTCTCAAATGGTGTGATTTTGCCACCATCCTTGGGTGACGCAGGGCAAAACCCCTTTGCTGGTGCCCTGAAGTGTAAATCTAAATCCCACAGCCCATTTCCCAGTTGAATTTGGAAACCTCTCTCACCGTTGGCCTATTTAGAGGCAATGCCAAGCTCTTGGCTGGGATGTGCCAAGGGGTTCGGATCCCACGGTGTCAAGTCTGTTCTGGTTTCTCTGGCATGCCAGCAGCTCCTGCAGTGATTTCAGCTGCCCGGCACCTGCCCGAGCCCCCTTGAGACCCCCTGCACCCATGGGTGCCTTTGCACAGGGCATCTGTGGGTGCTCTGTGCTGGCTGGGTAATTCAAAGTGGTTTCAGCATCTAAGGAAGCATGACGCAGCTGATAGTCTCAGATATTATAGAAACGGTGATTTTTTTGCAAGATTTTGTTCCCTGTATGAGATTTTGTTTGGGGCTGCCATGGGGTTTGCCAGGTTTTGGTAAGATCTGTCCTCAAGTTTCATGTCCGTCTATCCTTCTGCCCCGGGTAAAATAAGGATAAAAACCAAAAAAGAGTGCTTGGTCTCATGGCTCTGCCAATATATGAATCTGATTTTGGGGTGAGTAAGCTGGGGAATATGAACTAGCAGCAGCAAGGAACAGCCCCGTGGTGTGACAGCTTTTGGGCTCCAGCAGCACCAGTATTTACAGCCAGAGTGGGGGAGCTGCAAAATTGGCCGCAGTTCAGGGCAGAGCAAGGAAAATGATTGGAATGAGGCTCCGGGAGCTTCATTTCTTTCCCTACGGGTAGGGAAAGGCTTATCCAGCTCTCAGGC
Source organism: Sagittarius serpentarius (assembly GCA_034782735.1). Classification (NCBI taxonomy): domain Eukaryota; kingdom Metazoa; phylum Chordata; class Aves; order Accipitriformes; family Sagittariidae; genus Sagittarius; species Sagittarius serpentarius. The sequence continues at coordinate 3,409,996 of JAVKLA010000081.1, forward strand.
TCCCTCCCTCCGTGGGGAAGAGAAATTTGGCAGCGGAGGGCTGAGGGATCCGGAGGCAAAAACCGGGCGGTGAACAAATTGAAAGTGGAAATGAGGAAGACGTATTTAGTGGCGAGGTTCATTAACCGCTGGAAGGGCTTGCTCACGACTGCCGTGGCTCAAATGGAGCCTGGGGGGGGACTCCTGTTTTGCTATTTGCCCCCCCAAATACTCGCTCTAGCCCAAAGAAATGCATTCATGCCTTGTAGCAGAGGGCACAGCAGCTCCTTGTAGAGATCCTATGAGGCTGCCAGGGCAAAGGTGCTGACAACAAGCTTGGGATTTTCACATGAGTCTTGGGAGAGTTTTATGCAGCCGAATCTTATTTTGAGTTGGAAACGTACCTCGGTGCCAATGGGAAGCCTGTCCCTCTCTAATCCCAACATTGCAATGTCGTAGCGGTAGCAAAATGGGATTTTGCATCTTTTTTCCTTCCCAACCACGTCGGGCTGCACCAACCCAGGGCAAAGCTGGTGCCCGTCCCCAAAACCTCACAACCTGAACTCAAAATGGTGGTTGCAACCAGACACGCAGGGAAAAAGCTAGAGCGATGTGGCCGCCTTTGCTTGGTCGCGGTGAGTCAGCAGCAACCTCAAGACCGGCGAGGCCATGCCAACTGCTTGCTCACCCACCAGCAAAGGGAAAAAAAAAAGCCCAAGACAAGCCCAACAATTCAACAAAAAGCCATTTGCAAGTCTTCTCAGGAAGAGCCACCCGGCGCACACACAACACGCTGGCAGGAAAGCACGATGTGATTTCCATAGGAGCATTCCTGATGGTGGCCTGGGGATCTGTGCAATCCTCCCCCGTTAAAATTAGCAACGAGGAATGTGCAATTCCTACCGGGATGGCTTATGGAAATGATAAACAGAAACAGAACAAATAAAGTTTTATGTGTGGATTTAGAAATCGCGGCAGCTGGAACGTTCGATTCCCCCACCGTGAGCATCGGGCTTGTAGGAGGGGAGGCGGGGGGAAATAGAAGGCAGGCTGCTTCCAGAAGTTGCACATTTCAGCTAAATTAGTTTAATAAACAATTTGGTTTATGATCCAAACTCGCTTAACCACACAAGCAAAACTGATACAAATCAGTCATAGGCTGGTGTGTGCTTGCTGCCTGGGTTTGCACGAATCTGCAAGCCTGTCCTCACTCCCTGTGTGCAGGCGTGGAGATGACCCGTTGCAGAGAAGGGTTGGATTAGACGGTAAAGTGGATAGAAGAAGGATCTGAAGAGTTTAGCCCTAAATCTTGCCTTGACCACGACCAAAATGAGGTGGCAGAGGAGGAGCACCAGCACAGAGCAGGTGACGGTCCTCCAGCCCTGCGTTGCATGACGACCTGCACCCTTTTCTTTTTGCTGAACGCATCCCTCCTGTACCTGGACGGCCCTTCAGACTCACTGACAGTTTTCTCAGGCATTCTTTTGAAGCCGTAGAGATCTTCGTTTTGGGTTGCCATAACTACAGAAATAAACACAGAAGTTTCTGGTGGTGGATAAAATTGCCTTGTGGTTTTTGACCGACCAACTTCTGTGCATTCAGCTTCCAGATGCTCCGAAGAGGACAGTTTTTCAGAGAGCGCTGGTGACGTCGTTTGGGAAAAGCAGGGCTGTTTAAAGCCGTTCAAAGTGGGGTCCCAAAATTTAGGGCATGGTGTTATGAGTAGGAGCTGACGGAGCTATGGAGAGGGGGGGTCTAGGCTTAGCAACATGCATGAAGGTTCAATAGGAAGAAATGCTGGTGCCTTCCCATGTGCACTTTGTATGAATGATGAAGGTGGTCTGCAAGGGTTGATTTGTTCAAAAAGCACCTAGTAGATACGGTTCACATCCTAGCGGGTATTAGATGTGCTGACAAGCGGGAACTTGATTCTTGCCTTCCCTGTTTCCCCCCCAAAACGCTGAGAGTCATTGGAGAAGTACTGAGACTCTGTTGCCTATTTGCTTTTTCTTGTCACTCGCTGGTGGTGTGGAGAGGTCCAAGCCATGCATGTCCCCATTTCTGCTGGACAAACCCTCTCAGCGAGCTTCATCTCACCCAGCTGCAGCCACCAAAATTGCTGGCACAGTCCCTGACTCTTTCTTGAAGCCCCAACACAGGGGTGTGATGGATGGTAAGAGCAAAGTCTTGGGGGACTCCAGCCCTGCGTGTCCCGATGAGGCATCCCATGGTGTCCTCCGGTGGATGAAACCCCAGCCACCGGCAGATGTGTTTTTGGGAACATCCCTTGAAAAACCAGCCAAGGAAGAGGCCAATAGACCTCCTTTGGGAAAAGCAAAGCCTGTAGCAGAAAAGCTGGTGGTAAATGAATGAAAGTCCAGCAAAGGAACTCGGAGCTGTGAAGATCTCCGCCTGCTAGTGGGACTGCCTAACCTAAACCAGATCTCTGTAGGAAATAACTCCAGGGCATTTCCACCACAAACTATGCACTGCTGCTGCTTGGATAAGTCCATATACCGTCATCCCAGTCTATTTTTTCCCCATCTTCCCTTCCAAGCATTGTTCCAAGCCTGAAGACGCTGCCGCAGCCGGCTGGGTGCCCGGGGAAATAACTTTCCCACCACTTTCTCTCTCTCCATGAAGGACAAGGCGGGGGAAGCAGACAAGAGGTCTCGCCGAAGTCAGCGGGAAGTATGCGGTTGTGTGTTATTATTTAGGAGCATGGTTGGGAGGAGGCAACGTTGGCTCTTCATCGCCATCACCAGCAGAGCAAAGCTGGGGTTGAATTGGTTACTCAGGCTCCACGCAGGAGAGCGTGGGGCGGGTTGGGAAGCTAGAAGCCTGGCTTGAAAGTCAGGATGGAGAAGACAATATCCATCTGCTTTCCAGGAATGGAGGATGATCACAAGGGACCATGACCTCAAGCAAAGTTGAACGGGCCAACGCAACCCCGGCTTGCTCTCCTTTTCCATGCCGGATGCTCGGAGGCACAGGACACGTCTACCCTGCAGCCCCCTGGCTCTGCCAGCTTCATGATCGCTTGAATTGCTGGATGAAAGAAAAGCCTGAAAAGGGCATAATTTGCATTCCTGGAAAAGGCAATAATCCCTCAAGACAATTTTCTAGGTGAAGAATGGGATTTCTGATAAATAGGTAGGTTTTCTTAAAAGACGTCTGCTTTCCATAGGAATTCTGGGATTGACATTACAAAAGAGGGGAAGGAATCAACACAGACTTGCACAGAAATACTCACTGTGTGGGAGTCAGCTGGGTAGAGTTTGACTTTTAGCTGAAAAATAACAATTTTCTGGGGGTGGAGAGGAACCAAATTAAATCAAAACACGTTTTGACCAGCTCTCCAAAAAATCCCAGCATCTTCCTCTCCCAAAGGCTCCCAGGTACTGGAGTCTGTAACCCAAGCAGCTTTCCCAGCATGGCACAGGGGCTCTTCCTTCCATCCTTTCCACATCCTGCCACCCTTCCTGCCCGCAAAAGCAGGCCCTGATCTTGCTTTGAGAACTATAATCCTCCAACAAGATGACTTCAAAAGCTCAGAAACAGCTGACCATGGGCAGGTATAAAGAGCTGCATCTTCTGAGTTGAAGCTGATAATGCAACATTGACAAGATTGAAGTGAGAGAGAAGTTACCCAGCACCGGTAGGCAGAGGGATAAGCAGGTAAAGCAGTTAAAAGTTGGCTGGGAAAGTAAGTCAGATATGATTTGGTTGCTGGCATCTCCCCCAGGTCTGTAAGCAATGCTGTGCCGGTATTTTGGGAGGCACAAATCTGTATCGCCAAAGACAGCCCAGCCCTGAGGATCCTTTGGGAAGGAGCAAGGGATGGAGGTGAAAAAGGGAAACGTTTAGAAAAAAATCACAGTCAATGGGATTTCTAAAGGGTTTGCAATCCAGAGCAATGGCTGTCGGAGGTCAGTGCTGATGGCTGGAGTTTTTGGTGGGCATCCAAGGCTTTGGAGGCAACCGAGCGGGATGGATACCTCCATCTGCCTGGATGAAGAGAGCTAACCCAACCAACCTGCCGTGGTCTTGCTGGTGCACGGCAATGCCACCGACGTACCCCAAATAATTCATGCACTTCCAAGGCCACCTTGTTTCTCTGGGCAGGGAGAAGTCTTGTTTCCAGGAGCTGTAAACGGGGCAACCTCACAGCGTTTCAAGGCATTTGGGGGTTTTCCCCCTGTAGGTCCAGGCTGGCTGATGTGAGGGCAGCACGAATTAACTCTCCAAGTATCTCTTGGCCCCTCAACAGCAGCTGCCTTGGCCCAAAGCCCAGGAAAGGATTTGTACCATCAAGAGCAAAAGGATAAAATTCACCTCTGTGTCGCTGACAGCTAAAGCTACCTGGAAGAGGAAACTTTATTTTTTAATGCGGCGTTATTTGAACATCTGTTGGAGAAGGAGTTTGGGGAGCCTGGGCATTTCCTCCTGGGGCTAATCCAATTAACCCAGCATGGGGAAAGCCTTATGAGCATGCCTGGGATAGCCATGGTCCCTTTGGGCAAGGGGAATGTGGGGTTTAACCCTCCCAGGGGAGAGATAGCTTCACCTCTGAAGCCCAACCGTAGGGGCGTGGGGGCTCCTAGCCCCGAGCTTGGTGTGCATGGACTGGACAGGGTTGCTTCTCTCCCATGGCCCTGAAGATCTTCCCAGCTTTCCTGATTCCTTCTAAAATCCCCCCATCATCTAAGGTTTGGGAGTAGCTAGCTCCGGTCTCCACAATTTGAACAGAGTAAAGCAAACAGAAGTATAAGGAATAAAGTAAAATTGAATTAGTGATCTTTTCAACAGGGAAGGGATTGAAGTTAGCTGAAAATTGCTGAGAGTGGGGAAGATGCTGATCCTGGAGGTGGCTTTCTGGATGTCTCCAGGACTTTATTGGCAGCTGGAGGGGCAGGGAAGGAGGAATAGTGCTTTGATCTCCTTCGTTTTGCAATTGCCGTTGCAAACCTCTTAGTGCCGCTCACTCCCGTTCCTCCCCGTATTACACCACTGTGTTTCCCACAGAAGAAACCAAGACCAGAACAAGAAGAAATCCTCTGCAGAGAGCAGGGAAAGCAGGGGGTACCCCAACAGCTGCCGGGACTCGGGGTGCCCTGCCCTGCCGCCCTGCTCCCACCCTCCCGGGGAGCCAACTTCAAAACGCCAGCCGGTAACGTGAAGCCGGCTGCCCCATAGGAATGAACGGTTTTACCAGAGCTGGTACCAAAAATTCCCCGAGTCCCTGAGCAGCATGTAAGCCCTGGGAGTCTAAACATGTTCCCTGGCATTAATCACTGGTAATAGAAACCAGAGCTGGCTCTTGTCCCCGCTGAGTCAATGCAACCCTTGACAACGTGTTGGGAAATACGCACGCAGGCTGAGAACGGGGCATGAAAGAAATTCCAGGCAGGGCTTTTTTTTTTTTTTTCTTTTTTTTTTCCTTTAAGTGGAATTTCGAAATTGGAAAAACATAAAGGGAGTAAAAATAGAACCAACAACAGCAGAAACCTCAGCAATCTGCTGGCCTTGAACATCCCTCCTCTTCCTCCCTCTTCTACCTCCCTCCTCTACCTCTTTAACCGTCCTGTCCCACTCCCTACACAAGGTTTGGCTGGGCTGGGGGGAAGCAGGTAGGACCTTGAGGCAGAGAAAAGCCTCCCATGATCCAGTTGGAGAGGGTTTCATGGCACCCTGGAGCAGAGGGTGTTGCGGTGGCATCAGAGCCGCACCATCCTACGAGACCTCCGTGAGTCCCACTGCGATTTCAGGCCCCCCCGCTTGATGTTAAAGCATCTCATCCCAACCCTTTTGCCATGGAAAGCAGAGATGCCACCCAGGCGATCGGGTCTAAATCCTTGCTCCCGACCCTTCTCCATCCCTGGGCATCTCACGTTTGGATCTTTCCCCCTTCTCCAGCTGTGTTAGATGGGAAGAGCTCAGCAGAAGATCGCTTTTGAGAGACTAATTGCCGTCCCAGGGACCGTACGGGCACTTAGGAGAGATGGACTCTCAAGACACTGAACGAGGTTTCACAGAAACGGCAGCTAAATGATCTCCTCTCCCCAGTATTTAGGAAGGGATTGATAGAGGCTCCTGATGGGGAGATGAATCTCTCCACAACTTTATCAGATGGTATCAAAAAGTGAAAGGATTGTTTCCAAGTCTGTGTCCGTAAGCATCTGGGGTCACTGGGGTGTTTTGGAGCATCGGGGCTTGATGTCCCTACCAAGAAAATTGTAATCAGGAGAAAAACCCACCCCAGACCCCCGAAACAACCACCCTCCCGCACTGCAGATTTTTCCCACCAGAAGAAAACTTGGCTATTTTATAGAAAGGTTAAAAGATGTGATGACAATCCCAGCCCCTGCTGCAGCCTCATGCTGATCCCTGGGGAGATGCTGAACTCCAAACATCTTGAAACTCCCCCCGGTCCCTCGTCTCGTAGGAGTTATCCCTCTAACAGAGGTTTCGGTGCATATCGGGAGCGTTTTCTCTTTCTCTTTAAATTCCTGCTGGTTTGATGCTGATCTGACGGAGGGAACATCGTGCCTGGGGACGGCATGTGGAAATGTTTCTTTAAACATCGGGGTTTTTGGCAAAGTTCACCTGGGCATGAAGTTTTAACGTCTCCTTAAGATAAAGAGGGAAACTGAGGCACGCAGCCAGGCACAGGAGTTAGCAGCGAGTGCCTCTTCCCTCAATGATGCTCCTGGGGCAAAAGGAAAGCTGAGCTTGCCTCCCCTTTTTACCTTCAACGTCCTCCCCCTTTTCCCAAAAATGGGACAAAAAGAGGATGAAAATTTAGCTATTTTTAGCTATTTTATAAAAACTTCTTTCTTAAAGGCTCCATTGAAACCACCGTAAGAATAATACAGTGTACTTGCATTATTGTAGCATCTAAGAGCCTCTCCGAGGGAAGAGGTCATGTTTATCTGCGATCTGTGAGAAAAAATGGGGCAAAACCCAATGGTTCCTGCCCACGCACTGTGGCGTTGAAAGAGATACTCCGTCCCAGATGGATGCAATTAGGGGGAAGGCAGCAAGAAAAAATATTACACAGGTGCTGTGGGACGTTTCTGGAAACTTCAGACACTGCTTTTCCCAATGCTTCAAATCCCACTCCTATTTACTGAATTATTGCTGTTTTCCTGCGCGCGCAGCCCGGTCCAGGAGGCTTAGGAAATGCTTGGATGGTGCTGGAGGATATTTTACCTTTTTTTCCTTTTTTTCTTCTGCTGCTTTTCCCAGTCTTATGCCCAACTACGTCCCGAAGACGTGGTTCTCGCAGGCTTGATGCCCAGATGTGCAGCCAGGCATTGGTACGGCTCACGGCACCTCCCTCTTGCCTCGCTGAATTCATTTCTCTGGCATCTCTCTCTCACCGTGGCACTTGTGGCTTTGAAATAAGCCCTTTTTTTGCATGGATTATGCTACCTGGATAAAAAAATCCAAGTTTTTCCAAGGAAAGCACAGTGGGGAGGCTCCTCGCTGCCAGCCGGTGGCTGCTGGCCATGAGAACATGGGCTTTTTTGGTGGCTTGGTTTGTTTGATTTATTTATTTTTCCCCCGGCAGAGAGAAAGGGGATGCAAACTGATTTGGGCAGCACAGGGGTGGGTGGCATTGCTCCAGGTGGAGGGCATCGCACTTGTCCGCAGGGAGCCAGGCAGCGGCTTTTATTTTGGCCAGGATTGCACGAAAGCTTGCATGAAATGCCCAGTCTCATCCCCAGGATATGAAGGAGAAGGCGATATCCATCCCTGCTCCGTGCCTCAGTTTCCCCACCTTAAAAATGATATCAAAAAGCACTTCTCTGTGGGGATTTTTTGGCAGAAGGGACCCCCCAGGCTCTGCATTTTAGGTCCAGGGCACAGAACTGAACAGCACCAGTGGAAAAGATGGAGGAATGGGGAAAAAACCCTCCCCAAACTGGGGCAAAGTCCTATTTCCCTTGCCGTGCAAACAGCACAGCGAGTTCCCGATGGCACCATGTTTTTGCAGGGACACGGGAGGAGTGCATTTTTCCGCCTCCTGGTATTTTTAGCAGCTGCTGCCCCTGGGCAGCTCGTCCTAATCAGTTAGCCGCCATCTCATGTTAAGAAATTTCGGTGACAATGCATCTTACGCGGGGTCATTTCCTCCGGGGCAGGCTCCTGCTGGCCGCAGCAACACTGTGAGCTTCTGTTTCACATCTGGTCCTACTTCTCCCGTGGCCTTTTGGGTCGCTGGCTCTGCCCAGCACATCTCCCCTTTCACCCTGGCTCGCTCGGCAGGGCTGGGGAGAGGGAGCATCATTCCCTCCCCATCTCCCCCTGTTGCTGCCTCCAACGCCCCCACGATGAGTTTTGGCATCTGGATGTGCTCCTTGCCCCCGTCCGAGGTCATCTGTGCGGGTCGCATTTGGTGGCACTGGCCTTTGACCCGTTGCTCCCAAAGAAAAGCTGCTTTCTCCATCAGATAACTCTGTCTGCTTCAGTAGGGCATCATCGCTCCAGCATGGTGCAGTGCATCGCTGAGCCTCATGTTGTATGAGTGCGCTGCCTGCTTGGCATCCACCTTTCTACCCAGAGGTTTGGGTTCAGCAACCAAATTTATCACAAGCGTAGAGGTGCTGGGCTGCAGCATAAGCTCAACCCCTTATTAGACATCAGAGAATCTCCACTGCAGCTTCCATGAGCCAGTTGGAAACTCTGTGGTTCCTGCTTGGTAAAATTAAGGGTTTGGCTCCTTACCAAAAGCGATCAGCTTTCTGCTTTCCAATAAAATGGCTTTGGTAATGACACGAAGGCATATGGTCCTCAGAGGAGCCACGGAGATGAAGGTTCGGCAGCAAAGTTTATGGCCCTGGAGCCTTGTTTTTTTACACAAAACGTCACCAAAATGTCGGTAAAAATTTCTTCCCCACTAGTTTTGTAGGGCACCTGGGTGAAACGTCACCCTCACCGGTGTGTGGACTTCACCTCCTGGCTTATGTGGGTGTCACCGGCCTGGGACAGGCAGGTCCCCATGGCCACCTCCGTGCTTGGGCAGGAGGATGGGGCATCCCCGGGAAATCAAGCGCATGGTTTTAATTTTCCTCTCGATCCGTAGAGGAAAGGAAAGCAAGAAGATTTATGGCCTCCCTTCTCCTCCTCCAGGTTTATAAATAGTGTTTATCAGGTGCTGGGCACATGGTGGCTTTTGGGGGAACAGCGGAGAGGGATCAAAAGCAGCATTGGGTCCCTCCTCCTCTCCCCTTTCAACATGTCTAATCTCTGCTCCCATCTATAAATGGCCACATTAACCTCTCCAGTTCAAACTGGAGGTTTGCTGGGGGGATTTTGCCGCCTGAAACCCTGGAAACCAGCCCCCAGCTTCTGTGCATCAGCCCCGACTCCCCTCAGCTTTGATGTTTGCTCTTGTTTGCCCTGGGAAATTCAGGTTACCGCATTGCTGCGGCGGAGAGGGGGAAGTTTCAGGGGTCCACGCGAGCGGACCCCACCTCCACGGGCTTATCGTGCACAAAACCCACCCTGCGACGGTGTTCCATCAGCCTTTTTAACGCTTTTTAGGGAAAAGGGAGTTTTTCCCCAAGCGTCGGTGTCGGCGCAAGACTGGGGTTGTACGAGCGTTGGCACAGAAACCATGAGCATTTATCCTTCCCTGCACCGACACAATTATCACACGATCGTTATCTCCAGCCATTAAAAGGAGTTAAGGTGCAAATGCTGCTGCTACTGCTACACAGGGGCTAATCCTCATCCCTCCCAGTAGCAGAGCACCCCAGGGGCACCCCAACCCAACCAAAGATAATGTTTTCCGATGGGGATACGCCTTCCAGAAGGGCTGATGGTAAAGTTGTGCCAGGATTAACCTTTTCAGACCCCTCTTTCAGTTTGGAAAGTGGTTGGGTTTTGTTTTTTGTGGTTTTCTTTTCTTTTTTTGGAGATGTCAGGCCCAGGAACAAATAGATGAGAGAAGTTTTCCAGCACTCGATGATTCAAATCTCCTTCCCCTTCCACTTAGAGAGGTTTGTTGTTTTTTTTTTTGCAGATGCCTTTACTGATTTCAGCATAGCTTTGCATCAGCAGAGCTGTAAATGGACGATTAAAAATCTTCAGTAAACAATGCTGCTAGACACACATTTGGAGCAGATTTCCAGGTGATATAACTCCATGAACGTCAGCAGGAATGGACATGAGGTTGGAAAATCATCGTCAACAGAATTGCAAAATGACCAGCTGCCAGTTTAAAGTTGCTCTCTTAAAGCAAAATGATGAAACAATGGCTTTTTAACTGATTACTGTGTTTTAAATATGTTTTTTAAGTGCTTTTTTGCCCAACTGCTGGAGTCCTGTGTCTGAGCCATCTGGGCAGCCCTCCCTGGCATGCCCCATGCTCTTGGCTGACACGTAGTGTTGATTTTGATGGGCATGGGGTATCTTTCGGTCTCACAAATAAATGAATCACAGGCTTTCCACTGCTGCTGTGTGCCCAGGGAAAACAGGCTTCGTATAGCCACCGAGAGGGGGACCTTCCCGCCTCTCTCAGCGGTGACCTTCTGGCCAGCTGGATTTAAGGGATTTGAGCCCACTTGCACGACTCTCTCCAAGTCCCATGGCCCTTGCATCTGCTGTTTTGCACAGCGTCTTCTGTATTTAGTTTAGACATTTTCCAGACTGACATTATCTCCTAGGGCTGGCTATTCCCACCATTACGGGTGCCCCCGTCCAGCCAGGGCAGCTCTGCGTTCCTGCGGTGAAAGCAGTAGCTGAACCCTGCTACCAAACCCATCCATCCAGAGCACAGGGGAAGAGCTCGTCCATGTGTTTGCCATCACCTCAGTGGTCGACATGAGCCAGCAGATGCCGAATAAAAACTCCAGTGAGCAGTTTCAGTCCTGTCCCTCCGTCTGAGAGGTCCAAGGCATCCTCGCCAACGGCTTTGGGCTGTGCAATCTCAGGCCATCGCTCCTAACAAGCTCCTTTGAACTCCAACCCGCTGGGCCGCAGCGGCCACGAGCGAGCATTGTTTGAACACGGTTTTAATCTGGTTGGATGTATTTAATGCACCAACATGTCTTAAACTGGAAGAGATCTAAGCCCTGCCTGGCAGGTGTGATGGAAAGCAGACGCCGGCTTTGTTGGCTCTCTGGCTTCGGAGGTCCTGGTGGGAAAAGCATGATCAGAAGCACTCGCCCGGACATTTTGTGGTGTGCGAACATCCTCCAAAGCTGGGCGAGGTGAGGGGGGAAGGTGAAAAAAACACGGAAAGTGGAAAGGAAGTAAAGGAAGGTAAACAGAAAAGGGCACAGGAAGATGAGATGATGGGGAGGAGGCACCAGGAGAAGGCACCGGCTTCTCCACAACAGACGAGGGCGGTGGAGCCGGCACTTTCCTGCTGACTTCTTGTTGAGAGCAAACATTTGCAAAAGAAATTGGTATTTTCTTGCTCTTCCCTGTTTCTCTTCAAAAAATGACTCATTTCTAGCAAAACCCAAAGCCAAACTCCTTCGCCATTTAGCATGTACTATAAACAGTGCAATTTTTATTATAATTCTTACTTAACTTGAGCATCCTCGTTTTTTTAAGTCAAAAAGTAATCTGACAGAAACGTGGTTTAGGTAAATGGAAAACACCGTGGAAAAGGTTATATATTCTGCATAATTTGCTGTGTTGCCAGTTTTCGTTGCCTACCAGAATAGACTATGGAGCCAGTGAGCTACTGCCCATTTCTACCCCCTGGCTCTCTCCAGCCCCAATGAATTAGCGGTGATTTATCCCGGCAGGAGACCCGGATTGTGGCCTGGAAATGGGGGAAGGAAGAGGTCTGGCCTCTGCAAAGGTGGGCGAGGAAAATCTCAGCTCCTTTTTCTGGCACTCCCACAGCTGCAGTTGTCTCTGCACAAAGTCTGTGTGATCTATTAAACATCTCAAATAAGGATTTAATTTAGTTTTAATAAGACAGTTTGGGAGATGTTAATTAAATTGAGTTATTAAAAACACATGGGCTGGACTTGGCTAATACATTTCCCTTTTTTATTAAGTCCATTAAAAAATAAGGGAAGATAGAAGGGGGGGGGGGCGGGGAAAAAGCCCTCCTTAGATGCAGAAACTCATTCAAAAGGCTTCTTTTTCCTTTGCTGAATTAAACATGTCTCAAGTGTACTGGGAGATGGACAAATACCAAAAAACCAGCCAGGTGAACTTGAATCCTCCCAGGCTCAGCAAGGCTTGGCTTAAGGGTGAAGCCGAAATGAAGAATCCCCTCGGACCCAAGTGTCCAACAGGTCTCTGCATGCTCAAACCCAGAATTTTGTCACACCTCCATCCCCACTGCTGCACGCCGCTGGATTATTGACGGGCGCGATGCTGGAGCGATGCAGCCACGCATCACTTCCATCCACCGTGTTATGCTCAGGAATACACCTTTTTATCATCTCGCCTAATCAGATTTCTCCTACCTCTGGCAAAAATGCTGCTGGGAATCTCTTTAGTTCAAGGGATTGTCAGGGTGATTTGGTTAAGCTGAAGAAAAACTCCCACATGCTTTAAAAATGACAAATATTTTATTAGCTGGAAGTGTAACCAGCCATAATTACCTTAGCAGTCCTGAGTTAATAGATTTATAAGCTTTACAGGATACAATGAGCTGGTGAGACAACCTGTACTGACCTGTGTAGGAAATTTACCCCGTAGTTCCCAAATTAACCTATTCTTTATGGCTGGGCTATGCCTATGCAGCTCCTGGAGAGGCACGTGGTCCTGCCCCAAGGGCTGCAGAGGATGGGGAGCCCAAGGAGGCTTTATCCCTGCCGGGCAATTCAGGGCATTGCATTATCCTCTTTACTCCTTAATTTCTCTGGAATTTCTGCTTTTTCCAAAGTACCTTTTGCTGTTATTAATGGTGTATCAATACTGTTAGGTCACGTCTCCCGGCTGCAGATGAGCCTTGGCAGACACACGGCCCTTCTACGCCCTTTTCTGCTCAGCATGCGAGTGGAAAGGGAATAAAACAACCAGGGTAAAATCTTAGGTACTTGTTTATATTCACCAAAGCTTTGAAGTGCACTGGAAAACAAAAGAAAAGACTGGAAAACAAAACAAGACAACCTTCTCTCCATGCCCGTTCCCCCCAAAGAGCTTCGCGATGGGTTTTTAATGGCTCGCAGTACAGAGGTGCCTGTCTGCTGGCTCTGTTGTTATGAAGATTAAGATGTTAAATGCAAGAATGGCATTAAAAAAGCATATTTATTACATGTGTACCTTGTGCCACGCAGGCATTCGCTGAGCCAGGGTGGAAAAGATCATTAACCCCGACGGAATCGCTGGGGAAACTGAGGCAGGAGCTCTCTGCGGGGTGCTTCTCTGTGCCTGGTGGCATTGCAGTGGTGCTGGCGTGGAGGCACTGATGAGTATTTTTGGATGTGTCCCCGAGGAAACTGGATTTAATCTAACCATCCCCAGAGCCAGGTTTTGGAGGGGCTATTGGATTTCCATGGCTTTAGGCTGGGCTTTTGCTGACCTGCCCGGAGCCACCCACCCAGGGTCCCATGCCGATGTCCCTACGGGTGCATACAGTGGGGAGGTGTCCCTATACCACGCACGTCTCCTCCTCGCAGCGGTGTTTATCCTCCTATCTAAGCAGTCTTCTCTTTATCCCGGTTCCTCATAGCCTGGACAATCCCAGAGGAAATAAAGTGGGAAGGGATCAGGGCTCGGGAAGGTTTCTGGAAGGACTGGTGGGGAAGGGGCTTTTATTTTCCTGGTGTGGGGAGAGGGATGTTGCGACGCAAATGGAAGCAAGAGGGTTTGGTGAATCCGAGGAGGGGCAGGGATCTGGTTTTCATTGAAATCTCATAAATTTCCAGGGGACTTGTTTCCTTCCCCACCAGAAATAACAGTTAATTAAGAAGAAAAAAAAAAAGAATATTTTGGCTTTTTGGCCAAAAAATGTGAATTTCTTCCCCAAATTCCCCTGTTGCAGGGCTGAACGCCTCTGCAAAGCCTCCCCATCCCATGCCAGCCATTTTCCCCCCTCCGACCCTCCTTGCTCTTCCTTCCCCCATCCTTGGCAGAGGGAGCCGCAGCCACCTCTTCTGTGGACTGGGGAAAAAAACCAAAGGATGGGTGTTTGATTTGGCGTATCCACTGATTTTCCAGCTTCTAAACATCCACACATGTTCCCACAAATCCCTGTCGTTGGTTTCTTCCCATCTTCGCCGCTCGGATCTCCTGTTTGTCCTCACCGCATGTGCCCAGAGCTCTCCTGCTCCTCTAAATCCCTTTTCCCATCAAATCCCTGCGATGTTTGTGTTTACCCTGGAGCTTCATCCCGGGCTTGAAGGGCAGCAGGGCTGTGCTCAGTCTCTGTTTATAGGAAGGAAAAGCCATCCTATAAACGCGACCTCTTCCCCTACCTTGGGTAAAATAAATCACCCCCCAGACACGTTCGGATTGCCCTGGGGAAGCTGATCCTGGAAATGCTCCATGGAGCCATCCTGAAGCATCTGCCATGGGCTCTCCACGTCCGGGATTTCCTCCGGTATTTCTTGCCATACCCGTGCTGAAGCCATCTCTTCCCCGGAGAAGAAAAGCCACCTTAGCGAGTGCTCCAGCGCTATCCTCAGCATCTATAATGTTATATTAAAAATAAATATGTGACCTCATGTAGCAGCAATTGCAGGGCCAAGCCCGGGGGAGGATGGGGACGGGTAGACATGCCTCGCAAAGCCTTGCTCTCTGCTACTCTGCGGTGAAGACCGCAGAGCCAGCAGCCTCTCAGCAGTGTGAATGAGAGCACAGTGTGGTTAGGCATGAGCCAAATTGCTTTGAAAGCCTACCTATATTTGGAAAAAAAAACCCCAACCAACCTGTCTCTGCTGAGAGCCACCAGCCTGGACCAGATACACAGAATTAAGGAGCTTTCTGAAATAAATTTGGAAGATTAGGCAGGTTTTTCAGGCCACGGAGTCTCACTGTTTCCCTTGTAACACCTTGCCTCAGTTTCCCCATCTGTAAAATGGGCGAGTTTACGTCGGCAGTGTCGCACCGTGTGGACTCCACAAATCCAGCTGTGGCTTGGGGATATTTTTTAGGTCTCATGCCATCTCCTTTCTTCCAGCTTGCCTGTGTAACAAAGCAGCCTGTGTCCTCTCGCCCTCCACCCTGCCCTGGGGCCCGGGCTCTGATAAAAGCTGCTGAGTTTACAAACAGGGAGGCTCTGGTTTCCTGAGTCACAGCAGCAAGGCGAGGGGAGCGCGTGGGAGGCTGCGACGTGGCTTTGTGCAGACGCTGGCTTGGGATGTGCAATGAGATGGACCTGGGAGACGCAGCGGCTCCAAAGGCTTCGGGTGATCCAAGAGGAATTAAACCCCATGGGTGTTATGGCCATAGAGCTGAGATTTATTTCTTCTTCCTCTCAGGAAAGGCTGGGGGAAAATAAAACCTGCATGCCCCAGCAGTTTTCTCCCCAGGTAGCCCATGCCCTGCTGGCTCAGCGTGGTGAGGACGTGGCATGTGGGACCACCTCCACCCAACAGCCTCGGTGGTTGCAAAGCACTTTGAAACTGCGCCAATAGTTTCAGGGCGCCGATTTTGGAGCCGTGTACCCACGTCCCCGTGGGATCCAGGGCATTATCCCCACAGAGACGTCTCAATGCAAGGTGACCTGGACTAGGCGGGATGGATCCCACCCTTAGCAAACAAGCACGAGCGCGCACCTCACCGGGCGCTTGTCCACCCTTTCATCTAGGTGACTAGGAGATAAAAAACCCACAACTCTGAGGGTTTCTTTCTAATGACCTGAATATAAATAAAAGGAAACTCTACTTCCCATAGCTAACACTAAACAGTCAGTAAAAGAAAGAGCTTCTCTTTTCCAGTCACTTTATTTCAAATCTTTTCAGATGTTCAGTATGAGCCCAGCGGGGCTTGACGTCCCGTGGTGCCTGAAGGCTTTGGGAAGTCTCCTTAGGACATGGAGGAACGGTGGGTTTTTTCAGTTACACCATCAACGTGTGACCCTGTTCTCTCTCTTTCTGCTTCTCCTTATTAATTAGAAAAGGAGTTTATCTCCCCTGGCCGTAGGCTTCAGATGTAGGTAGGAACTGTATTTTGCCTCCAAGTGAGGGAAAGAGCAGAAAGTGATGGGGGCATCTCCAGAGACCTCATCAATAGCACCAGGAGCGTCGATGCAGCTGGGGCCTCACGTAGGGCCTCAACTAGGAAAGTCCGAAGGGGGAATTAATGCAGGGAGTGAATACTTGCAGTAAACCCATGGCAGGATCTCACAGCTCTTTCAGAAGCATCCTGGCTACCATCCGGAAAGAAGGTGGATCTCCAACCTCAACTACATCAGCTGTAATTTCCCTGCTCATTTGAGGTGGGTCTCCAGCACCAGGCTTTCTTTTTGTCCTGAAAAAATACGTATCTCCCTGCTGTAAACTCCCATATCGCACAACCCCCATGTTCCTTGATGCACAATTTCTTTCACCCTCTGCTTGCAAGAAATTGCTTCCCTTCCCCAGCTGCTGCCCGTTTGCAGGAGTTTCAGGGGGAGGAAGGCGATGCAGGATGGGATTTACGCTGGCAAACGGATGCGGGGTGCTAAGGCAAAGCTCATTTTGCACCGACTGAAGCAGGTCTAGCAGATAAGTAAACAGTCACAGCACCGAGAAACCTCAGCCTACGCTGGCAGCAGGACATTCCTCCTGCCAGGACGTGGGTGGGATGCTTTGGATCTGGTTCGCCAGCTCCACCTTGGAGAGGGCGACTGCCAGACATGGGCTTTCCATGGAAAATGCATACGCTATTTTGCTTTAGAATTAAAATTCAAAAGGAAAACTAAAGTCTATTTTTTTAAAGTTTTTTCTCATGAGACCTAGTTTTGCCAAGGAAGTTTCCTTGCAAAGGCCAGCTCTGATGAATGCGGTTGTGATGTCGTGACATTTCTACTGACTCCCTTACTGGGGATTATTCCTGTTATCCATCCCTCTCCCCTACCCCAAACTCCACAAACAGTGATATCAATGACCTAATAAATAAGAAAGCACATGAGATTTTATTTTGGTATTAAATATTCATTAATAGAAGCACTATGGAATTGTTTTTTTTGCTTTTTTTCTATTTTTTTGGTGAAAAAATCGGTGTTTGCAGGCAGCTAATCCCTCCCGCAGACGAGCCCACCGCCAGCCTGGTTGAGCGGGCAGCCCAGCGCTGAAAAACCCCAAAATCTTGGGCTGGGCTCCAGAGTAGGAAACATCTGGAAATATATTTGCCTCGCCTGTCATAGCCAGATAAAGAATAAGTGTTAAGTGACAGCCGTGGGCTCTGCACATCTGACAGCCCAGCCGGGACTCCAGGTGGGATTTCGGGGGGTAATTCTCCATCAGCAGGTCAGGACCGGGGGAAAAAAAACCCCACAAATATTGGAGCTTCATGAGCCACAGCGGTGGGACCGGGGGCTGACGCAAGGCTATTGTTTGCACATCGTTGTTTGCACGTCGGAGGGGGAAAAAATGACTCGTGTTCCTCCAGCGATGAGTAGACGCAAGGATTGACGTCCCCACCTGGACCCAGAGGTTGAGGGCTGGGGAACCGGCAGCAAAGATAATTATTTATACAGCGTTTTGACTAATGAATGGCTTTGAATGGGGGTTTCCTGGAGCGCTCGCTCCACCCAGCATTTGCAAGGGTTAGATTAATGCTGGGAGGGTTCTTGTTTGGCTTTGTTTAATTCCCGCTGCTGGGACTGCACCGGGGGGTTTCGGGTGGCGGGAGGGAACGGTGCTAGCGAGGATGTTGGATGGGGGACAGAGTCTGGCCCTGTGGGTAACCTTTGCAAACTGTGGGGTTAGCAATGTCTCCGTTTAGCAGAAAAAAGTGGAAAAAACGGGGCCAAATCATCCCCCTGCGCAGCGCAGAGAGGGTGACAGTGGGAACTGACCGCCCTTCTGCCCACCCTGCTGATCACAACCTATTCGGAGCAAACCCAAGGGCTGATTTTCCTTCTTTTGGCAATTTTACCCTCTTTCGGGCAGGAGGAAAACGCCTTTTCCCTACGCCTCGGCTCTCCCTCTGCCAGGACAGCATCATGGTGATGGCCAGGGAACCCTCGCGCTCATCCACCCACCCAAGCAAAAGCAACTGAAATTGGGGTTGGGTGCTCATATTTTCTTGACATACCTTTCCTCATTAAGCGTCACGTTATTTTTTTTTCAGCCTGAAACGAATCCCTTGAGCAGGGAGAAGGCCAAACCCCATCCTGTTTTGGCCCAGCTCTGTCGCAGAGGTCACTGGCAGGGGGGAGAAATGCCTGCAAGCTCTTGGCAACACCCGTGCACCAGCCAACGTCCTTTGCCAGCGTTAATTTACCTCCCTGAACAATAAAAGGTATTCGGGCAAAAGGTCTCTTTTGCTATAATAAACGGTTTCGCACATGATAGCAGGACAGAGTATAGATTTTTTTGTTCCCTTTCCTAACGCAGCACACATACGAGACTTGGCTGCATTGAGGCACGGCCGTGGCCGTGGACCACTGGGCTACAACGGTCTTAGGAGAGAAGAACAAGCCCATTTTGGGCCCAAATCTCGGCCTGGATGTTGTTTTGAGGTTACGCAGCATTTCAGGGAGGTAAAAGGACTTGAGATAGCCCAGACCTTATTGCTTGGTACAAAGCACGCCTGTCCTGGAGGAAGCGTAACGCCAATGAATGCAGCAAGGGTTTGGTCTGACAGATGGACAAACAAGGTGGGAGCTTCTCTCCTACTGACAGCACCCATTTTTCTTCTGCAATGGGTGAACAGCCTCGGGACAAACCCATCAGGGTTTGCAAGCTGGTGGCATGCATGACCCATTTGCAATAGCAATAGGATGTCTTACAGTGCATCCCAGCTCAACCCATCTTTTCCCAAATTTTGGGCACTTTATGGATTCGCCAGACCCATCCCAAGCCGCTCTCCCTCTCTCTGCTGGAAGGATAAATAGGATTTTACAGCGGTCTCTGAGGAGTGGCCGGGACGGGCTCCTCCCGAGCCCCGTAAACAGGAAAGCGAGGAAGCGAGGAGTCGAGGCCCGGCTCATCCAGGATGGCGGGTGCGCGCCGGGGCTGCCGGCACACAATGCCGCGCCGGAAAGGGGTATTATAAATACCCGGGGTCAGGGCCAGGCTGCGGCGAACAATAGGGAGCGGGAGGATGGAAAAGGCCGGTGAGGACAAGCCGCTCGAGCCGCGGGGCCAAGGCTGCTGTGCTGGGCAGTAACGCAGTGATGCAGCTCAGCTCCCAGGGATTTGGGGGGTGCAACTGGCCTCTGCGGGGTGGTGGGTGCTGTGGGGTGCTGGGTGTTCCCTGAGCCTCACGGTGACCCTCCATCACCTGCACCATCTAAAAACCTGTGCTGGTTTCTTTGCAGGGTTGGGTAGTTTGGAGTGGGCTGGATTCTCGGTTTTTTGGTCTGGCAATTGGAGCTCCCCATTGCCAGCTCTGGGGTTTCCACTCCCCAGAAAGGGGTGTGTGTACCTCCACGGATGCCGGTCTGCCGTGGTGGGGGTGGCAGGGAACACAGTGCCCGGTTGATGTTGGACGGGGTGATATAAGATACCCCCATGGTTTCACCCTGAGCATCCCAACAGCCTGGAGAGGAAGGGTCACGCCTCCTGCTCCACACCAAGGTTTGCAGGACTTTGCAAGGACACCCTAAATCTAGCCAGGACTTTACACTAAGGTGATTTTAAAGAGTGGTGTTTGGTAGTGAGGGAGCTGCTCATGAACAATGTGGGCACCTTAGGTTGCTCTTCCAGAGCTGGCTGGAGGCAGGCAGGCTTTCCCACCCTGCTCCAGCATCTCAAGGGCTTATCTGTCCACGTTGCCACGATCCCTGAGCACGCAGGAGGCTGTGACGCTCCCCAGCTGTATAATCCACCCCACAAAGCCACCTCTGCTCTGTAGGAATGTAAAGACGTCAAAGGAAGTGAGAGCCACGGACAGATAAACTTGGATAAAGGGGGATGCTGCAGCCCAGCTCGGCTTCAGCGGGGAAGGTCAGCGATAGCTGGCCGCTGCGGGTGCTGAGCATCAGGACCTTGCTCGATAACGAAAGCCAGGTCAGGGCCAGCAAGAATTGCAGGAAACATCTTGGCCGCTCGTGACCGCCGGCGAGAGCATCGTGACGGTGCTGGAGGGGAGCCCGGCCCCTTCCCGCGCCCCAGACGCGGCGTGGTCCCCCGGCGCGGGGATGCTCAGGAAGCTGCTTTGCTGGGAGCTGCCTCCGGGGCAGCAGCTGGTGGTTCAAATACCTTCCTATACATTGGTTTTCCATTCTGGTCCTTCAGAAAGCCACGCTGGGCATCAGAATCTTCCCTGGGACTTGTACTCCTGCCTGAAGGGGCTTTTTAACCCTGTGCGTGAAAGTGTTTGAGCATGGCTGCTAGCAGCACGGAGAGCTCAATGAATTTGGCCCTGGAGATCCCCTAATTCAGGTCAGAAGCTGGGCTGGGGCGATTGCTCTGGTCTCTGGACTTTGCACCCTGGCTCTGAGCTCGCGGGCAAAAGGGCATCCTCGTGTTGAGAGCTGGCAGGTTTCTGGGAGCCAAAACCCATTTCCAGTGGCCTCCTGCATGAGGGTGGCACCTCACTGGAGGCTCTGCTTCACCCCCAGACTGCAGAGTCGCACTTTTCCGTGGTCCAAACCGATTCCTTGTAACCCACCCCTGCATCTCTACGGGGTGGAGCTCGGAGCAGCGCGGCCGGATCGTCTTCTCCAAGACAGAGAAATCCCTCTTGGCTCTCCCTCTCCGCCAGCTCTCCCCTCGTCACCGCCTCTGGAAAAGCTTCCATTTCCCATCGCTCCTCCTTAATGGTGTCCCCGAGGAGACACCGCTTGCTCTTAACACCTCTGCGCCCCTGGGAATTACCTAAACGCCGGGGTTAATTCGGGAGGGGGCAGAGGATGCTGGAGGTGCGGGTATCAATTGGCTTGGAAGTGGCTGGGGATAACATCTCCCGACATCCCTGCCTCGGAAGCATCCCTCCGGGTCTGTACGGCAGGAGCCGAAATACCCCCGGGTCCGCTCCCGTGGGGTCTTTACCTCTCTCTTTTGTAAGCTGAAAACCAAACATAGCAATGGAAGAATGCCAGGGAAAATGCTGTTGCCTTTTTTCAGTCCATCGAGGAATGTGGAAACGCAGTTTAAAAACCCCAGGAGAAATAATTATCAATTTTCCGCCGCAGCTGCCTGGAGCCAGTGGGGTCCTATAGCCCACGGGCATTAGCTGTGGCAGGAGGGTCAGCGTGGGGCTGTTCCAGCCCAGGAGCTGAATTCCACCCCCCGAGAAGGGGAATTACATCCACGCGAGTTGTATTGTTACGTAACAACTTCATACAGGTACAAATTTACCCAAGAGAGATTATAAATACATATAAACGTACTGGCAATTGCAAAAGGGGTCTAAAATGCATGAGGCACGCTGTTGCGGGAGACTTGGAGGAATTTCTATAGCAAAGTCCTTCCTAATAACCACTGGTATCTTTAATTTCAGCTCTTTTTTTTTTTTTTTTTAAAAAAAACCCTGTAATTTTTGTTGGAAGGGTTCGGGAATGCCATTTTTAAGGCAGAAAGCACCTACAGGAAGGCACCAGCATCGCTTGAGACACTTTTTGGGCCCTCTGCTGGTGTTGCCTGAGCTGAGGGTCAGCTCTGCTTCCCAAGAAGCCACCCCTAAAAAGTACAATTTTACTATTTTGCCTGTTACTTTTCCTTAAATGAGGAGAAAAAGCCCCAGTCCTTGGTTTTTTTTTCTTCTTTTCTTAAAGCACACCTATGGAAAGGGCCGTGCATCCGAATGGTTGAGACCTCTCTCTCTCCCCCTCTGCACCTTTCGAACCAATGAACAACGAGCGAACAGTCATTTCAAAACCGAAAAAACCCTTTCGAAAAGCTAAAGGAGGAGTGATGCGGCAGGAGGAGAAACAGGGCTACGTGGGGACCGGGCTCTTTTTCTAACCTTTACTTTTCCCCCTTTCCATTTCAAAAGAAAATGATGTTAGACAGGTCTTTGGGAGGTTCAAGGGATGGTGGATTTACGGAGAGCTTATGTTTTTCTTTCCAAGCCGTGTTTCTAAAATAAATAGCTGCTTATTTTGGTTGCAAGGGGAAAAAAAAAATTGACTTTTATTTCCTGGCTGGAAGGTGCAACCATTTTAACAAAGGGGAGAATGGGAAAAGATGACTTGAAAAGCATCCTGCTTGTATTTTTGGGGGTTGTTTATTAAATACACCATAGATAATAAAATAATGCCCCCCCCCCACCTCCCAGCCACCCTGTCCATCATATTCTCTCCCTGTTTTTCAGAGGAAACATGCAGCTTTAGGTTCTGCCTATACATTAGGTACCCTCCATCAGTATTTATGCTGCTATAGCTTTGTTGGTCAGGGACGTGATTTTTTTGGTGCCAGAAATAGCTGTTTCTAGGGGTTGCAGCGGGCGCAGGCAGAGGCAGCGTTTTTAGCATGGGCCGCGAACGGTTTCGGGGTGGATTTCTGCAATCTGCTACCCAGACGTCCACCCTTCTGGCATCTCCGCGGGCAGGCAGGCTTGGTCAGGAGGTGAAAAAAAGAGGATGCAGGGGGCATTTTGATGGATATCCAGGGGGAATAACTCTCATGGAGGCCCGTAGCCCGTGCTCAGTGTAGGTTTTAAAGAAATCTCCCATGCCATCCTGAATTAGCGGCCTAAAAAAGACTCTCCCATCCCTTTCCCACCCCCTCCGATGTGAAGGGGCTGGGGTGGGTGGTGCTTGACACGAGGTGGGTCAGTCCTCAGCAGCCTGGCGGCTTCTCTGCGTGTTTTCTTGATGCCAAAGCCCACTGTTTCCCCCCGCCCCGTGTGTGGGTTGCAGAGGTGCCGGGGACTGGGATGGGGTTGGGGTGGTGGGGGGGATGCCCCCAGCCTGGGCAAGCTTTCCAAAGTCAAGGTTGTTCTGGGGAGATACCTAAGCTGCAGAGTTGACTGATTTGGGTGGGTTTGGGTTCAAAAGGTATTTTTTCCAACGCACAGGGATGGCATGGTCTGAAGGGCTCTGCATAAGGGACCCTGTATTCAGCATCCTTCACCCTGAGCCCCGGTCTGTCTTTTTTACTGGTTTGCAACTGCACACCAGTCCGACAGCACCGCTCTGACAGCCCCCGGGGGCTTCACGCCCGCGTCCTGACGGCGTTCGCAAAGTTTGGGTGCTGGATGCCGCTTTGAGAAGCCCACACTGAAAATAACACAGCAAGGCCTGAACGTGCGAGGATGGAGGGATGCCCTCCTCTCCTTAATTACATTACGGGTGATAATAACGCTAATAATAATGATTACTATGGATGAACGCAGAGGTGCTGGGGTTGTGCTGAGCAACGTGCAGCCCAGATGAGCGACCGTGCCCAATTGCCAGCGTAAGGAAGAGATGGCAAGAGGCGAAGGATGCCACGATGCCAAAGGACCCTCTTCTTTTTATAGATTTTTCTCTTTTCTGAAGGATGAGGCAGGTGGGAGGGGGGTGGCAGGGGGGGGAGGCTGTGTCGACCCATGATGAGCAAAATGGAAAGAGAAGATAAGGGAGACGGGATGCCGAAAAGGATGAGCGAGAAGGGGAGGGTGGGTTTGCCAACACACCCACTTATTTTGGAGGCAAAGCGTTTTTTTCTTTGCTACTGGCTGGCTGCATGGGCTGAGTCAGGGCTTTAGAGATGAGTGTGCGGGTGGACCTGGTAACCTGCAACTCCTCCACGGCGGCTAAGGAAGATAATAATAATACAACCATCAATCAGAAAAAGGTGGGACGACAAAGGAAAATAATTAGGGTGAGTCCTCGGCGGGACCTCACGCCTGCAAGGAGCCCGGGGTGGCCGCTGGCCTCTGAGACACAGTAAGAAGCACAGATGTTTGAACAAAAGTTTTTTAAAAAAATAAATAGGTGAAGTGCTATTTTAAGTGCATATAATCCACCTCGTGCAGGGGTACAGCAGCGTTTCATTGGATTCATCATTATCAGGCAACTTATCAGCATCTGCCAGCACATCTGGATGCGGCTCGGGCTCTGCGGTGTTGGGCACGGGGTGAAATAAAAGCAAACAACAGCTTTTGCTTTTTTCCTCCCTTTTTTATAAGGGAAATGCTGCCTAGCTCAGGTTGCCTTTTCCTAGGGTGAATCCATAGGGGTGTGCCTCTGGCCCAGCATCTCCCCTGAGGCACAGATATTTTGGGGGGGGCAGGGGCAGAAGACCCCACACCCAGATGTTGCCAAGATCTCTATGGGGGCAAAGCCAGTTTAAGATGCTCCCATCCTCACCCGCTTCCTTTTTTACAAACCGAGGGTTTCTTTAAGTACGCAACACTCAGGAACAGTGTCTTTGGGATAAATATACAGATACGTATGTAAATCTTCCTCTCAAATGTGTGCAGTGCTGGTCCTGCACCACAGGATGGGTGTTTCGGTGCAGGGTTTTACCGTTGTTCTCCGTTTCTCCATCTCTCTGACCCCGCTGTTATTTTTGGATTGCATTACATGTCTCCCCAGATGGAAAGCCTCACTCCCCGGGGGGCAATAAAATGGATTAAAAAAAAAAAACACCCAACAAAAAAACCCCAGAAAGGTCCTGACCCCATCAGTAAAATAGTAACTGCATTTCTTGGGGAGAAAATCCTTTTATGAGGCAGGGAAGAGGAAATTTGGGGCTGGAGGAATGGAGCTGGAGGGAAAATGGGGATCAAATGCACTAAGCCCATTCATTTAGGGAGTGGTGAAGGTTACAGTAGCATGAGGAGGGGATATAATTACACCAGGCTTCGTTAATAAAACACTTTTCAATGTGAAGACGGGCAAAGAAGGGATGAAAGCGAAGTCCTCGGTCCCAAGGATGCTCCAGCCCTTTACCGCTTGGCAAAACAGGCTGAGAAAGGTGGAGGCTCTTTGCTTTTTTATTGGTATTTGGGTTGAATTGAGCCCAAATTGTTCCTTTCTTCTGAGGCCTTTAAAATATTTTCTCATAGAGGGGAAGGTCTCGTGACTGACTGAAAAAACCTTAATGTATCCGTGGAAAATCGGGATTTTACTAAATGCAAATTGTCACTGGGGCTGGATGCTTTCTTTCCAACTTTCCCATAAAAAGAAAGCCGGAAAGTTTGAATATTTCTGATCCTGGAGGTTTCTGGTTTCTAAAGAAAAGCCTGTTTGGGGAGGAAAAGTGAATGGAGAGGAAGGGGAGAGTTTATTTTCATCTGAAGTTGCTGACGCTCCTGGGCAGACCTCTCCATTTGACCAAGGGGCAGACAGGGACTTGCCGAGGACACGTATATATGTTCTTTGTTGGACATATTCTTTATTATTTATTTATTCAGTCTTTATTGGGGTACTTGAACAGGCAAGGCAGCTTCTCTTTTTAACGGGCAAAGTACAACTTTACATGGGAAAATATCAGCTGCCTTCATAAAAGGGGGACTTTGTCAAAATAGACAACGGTTTGCATTTTTGGAGATGAACTTGACCTTTTCAGCATCGTTTCCTCCCCTGACTCATTGTCAGTCAAAGTTTCCCTGGACACAAAACGATTTTCTTACTGGTTTATTACCAGCCCCTGATTTACTCCACCAAAACCGTAACAACAAGCTCCAAAATCCTCCGATAAATGTGAAATACTGTAGCTGGCCATGATTTATCCCATCTGTGCAAGCAAGTCACGTCCCCATGCTGTGCCTCAGTTTCCCTATTTCTACAAACAGGGTCTTTTTCACCCTTGCAAAGCGCATCGCGACTTTGTCATCCTCCTGTGAAAAACAATGCGATTAAAGGCTTTGATCTGCAAATGGATTAAAATCCCCCAAAATAAAGCTTCTTGCACCATCTGGGCCAGCAGCTCTTGCGTTTTCATCTCCGACCTCAACTCTTTTCAACAGATTTGCATCCATCTGCAAGTTTTTAGGGGGAAGGTGCTCCACCTCTATTTGCAAATGTAATCTGGAGGAAGGACTCGAAGCCTATAAAGCCATTTTCTGCTCCAGCTGAATCACCCCCCAGGTTTCTCTACCGTATAACTGCTCAAGAGCAGGAGCACCAACCCAACCACCACTCCAGTATTGACTCTTGCGGTTCCTAGGTCGTTGCACCTATTTATTTTGTTTTGCCTATCGCAGGGTCCTCCGCTGCTATTCAGCCCTTTATCTTGATCACCAGCGCTTCGCTCGGCTTCTGGGCAAAGCATCTGCAAAACAAAACAAAACACAAAAAATGAAAAAAAACCCAAACCCTTCTGCCTTTAGAAAAGGAGCTGTTACCAACCCGACCTGCAAGCAGAAACGAGATGGGGAGCTCTTTTCACATCTACCCGAAACTGATATCACACATACCTCTGAGTCACCGCACTGTTTGCCTCGGGGTTTTTTTGGGTGTACATGGTAACACTCAGGATCTCAGCACGAGAGGACTCGTAGAAATCTCTTTGCTGCATCTACAGTATTTGCTTTTCAGAGAGATGCAACGTAAAAGAGATGTTTAAAACAACCGACATGTCTCATCGCATGGAGAGCATCCTACCCAAAAAGCTTCCTCTACTTCACTGCTCAGCACCAGGGACAACATGGCCCAATACGATAAGAAATGTGGGTCCCTTATTGACTCCTCGAGATGCAGACTTACAAGCCGAGCGCGAGCTGGGCCCTTTTGAAAAGTTTCGATATGCAATGGTAGAAACTTTGGTTTTAACCAGATTTTGGCTATTTAAAGTTTACTCTGATGCTGGACCTAAAAGCAGTCCCAGATGTTCCATCACCAGCTCGAGCTGAGCAGCTTCATCCAGCTGAGCCCATCTTTTTCTCTCTTTTTTTTTTAAATTTTTCTCTCTTTTTCCTTTTTTTTCCCTAGTAGCAAACTACCCTCAAGGTGGTTTCGGAACAGCTGAACCCGAGTGCATGAATCAGGTGTGGGAGGACCATCTTTCAGTCCGTGGGCAGCAAACTGCTTTTTGGGCATGGGGTTTTCAGAGGCCTCACCAAGAGTCGCTTGGACTTGGGCAACGAACCACCGCTTCCACCCCTGCAACCCTCCCATGGTGGGCACGGGTGGGATTTTTTAGTGAGACCTTAATTTCATGTGGAGCACAGGTTCACTCAACCCCAAGTGATGTTCAAGCTCCTAAATCATCCAGAAACCTCATTGCTTTGAACTATATGGTCTTCATAATGTCTATGATTTATTGTGGGGTTTTATTTCTAACCCTGTGGTAGGTAAGTCCCTTTTTTCCTTTATCCTCCCCCTGTTCAGCAAATATCTACCCAGGGCTGTTCATCCCAAACCACGGGAGGACAGAAGGTGCTGGAGAAGAGTGTGGGAACGGGGGATGCAAATAGGAGAGCTTGAGTTTTGGTCCTCACTTGGGTGATTTTTTGCTTCTCTAGCCTTTTCCCACCCTGTGCAGCAAAATAAATCCACACATTAATAAGAAACATCCTCAATTAATAAGAAATATCCTCAATTAATAAGAAATTTCCTCAGCAGCGTGGTCCAGGGTGGGGGAAGATGGTGAGAAGGGGAGTTTGCAGGCTATACTGCTTCTGATATTTGCCTCCTGGGCTGCCGTGCACTTTTCTAATGGGATCTAATGGGACCTTCTCCTGTGGGATCTTCATATTAACCCTTTCCCTGCTGCTGCTCAGGATCACAGATGCTGCGGCAGAGTTGGAGCCCAGCTCCCACTGGGATGCTCTCAAAAGCCTCTTTGCATCAGGAGATGTCAAAAAGCCTTTGCAAAGTCTCCCTGTACTGTGCATAAGGAGCCAACCCAGAGCATCAGCCTTGACTTATCCACATCTGAACTTATTTTAAGTTATTTTTGCACTACATGCCTGCGAAGAGCCACTGAGCCGTGCAGGGGATATGCACTGGAAAACAATACTTGGCTGAAGGCTGCCACCAGGCAACAACAGCCAAACACAGAAACTAATTATGAAGGAAAACCAACAATTCCTCTTTATACCTATTTTTAAAAGCCTCGTCTCCGCAAGGTAGTTAATTATAGATCAAGCTGCAAGTGGTTGTAAGCAACACCGGCCACCCCGCACCGCTGCTGTGCTGTATTTCCAAGGGGATTTATGTGTCCTGGCTGGATGGGAACGGATGACAATCATCCCGCGGCCAGGCTCTGGAGGACCAAGTCTGCAAACAAGGGGGTAAATCCCATCTGCGTGGCTCCAGCCGCTGCGGGGAGGCCGCGGTGGGGCTGGGGGTCCTGTTTATTGGCAGGGTCCTGACCTTCCCCCCCCCGTTTATGACCCCCCTGGGACCTCCGCATGGAAAGGGGATTTGTAACGTAACACTAACAATAACACAGCGCAGACAGCCGTGACAGGGTCGTTTTCTCCTACACGCCGCAGCTGGCTCCCCGGGATGGAGACACGCGGGCGAAGGGGCGAGGAGGGAGGTGCTCGGCACGCAGCTTATTAGCAGAGGGGGTTTTCTCCCTGAGTTTTGCCTCCAAGCTTGATCTGCTCCTTTTTTTTTGTTGATTTTAAAAGAGAGGAAGCTCCTGGACACTGGGGATGGGAGCGTGGTGGCACGGCGCAGCCGAACCGTGGTAGATGGCTGTTCTGTGCTGAGCCATATCCAAACATGAGTAACAAAAAAGAGCTCCCCCGGAGGGTTTGCCTTGGCTTGGTGAGCAAGTTCAAGTGGTTTTGTCTCTGGAAACACGTTGCTCTTCCCCCCTACCGATTGCAGGATAAGGGATTAAAAAAATGAGAAGAAACTACCGATTTCGGGCAATGCTGCGATGGAGGATCCAGCCCAGCGCTACTTTCACATCCGTTTTCCAGCCCAGATGAATCGGGGTGAAGAAAGCAAACCCCAGGACTGCCAAAGAGAAAGGAGAGGGACAGAAACGGGCCTGGAGACACTTCCCCATGCCACGTTTCCAGTTCTGTTTACTGGCCGCAGACATGCCCATGCTGCGGGCAATTTTTTCTCACCTATTAGGACGAAAACATGTGGGTAAAGGGCACTTGGCACGTTTACATCCAGCCACCAGCCGTGCTGGAGATTTCCAGTACAGCCAAATCCCATTCCTCAGTTTCCCCAGGAAAGTATCACGCGTGGTGGCGTGGATCCCATCTCTTTATCTCTGTGTGCACCCTGGCATTATTCTTTGATCTTCAGTATTGCATGGGAGATGCTGAACCATGGGAAACCCAATACTTTCGGGGTTTTTTTCTGCTCTTTTGCGCTCTTTTCCTACTCCAGTTTAAAACTGAAGCCTTTCAAGTGCAATAAGTTCGGCTCGTCCAGCCCATCTGGCTGCGATGAAGCTCCTCTCATGGTAAATCAATACCGAGGGTGAAGGCAAACGGTATCGCCAGCCCTCCCTTCTCCCTCGCAGCCTGGAGAGGACCTGAAAGTTCATGAGCTCTTTTTATACGTCCTCTGGGAACGGGCAAGGATTTTCTGAGCCTCTGAGGTGCCCCGAGGTTGTGTTTTTGAGATGGAGTCAGGTCTAGAAACCTCCTCAATTAAAAAGAAAAGAAAGTTGAGAATCATCTGTAATGATGGGATTCCAGGAACTGGGGCTTTTAGGAGGAGTATAAAGAGTGTGAGACACAAAAGCAACTCGGGTGACCTGGCACGGATGGGCAAATTCAGCAGGCTGACAGATACAGAGAAACTTCACTCGGCTTTTATAGTTCATTCAAGCTTCCAGCTTTCATTGAAATGAAGCCAAATGAGGTTTGCTTTTGATCTTGAAACGCAACTGAGAGATGCTCCCCAAATCCTTCCAGGCCTTTCACATCCCAGATTTGCAAGGGAGCTGTAATATCTGCAGGTCCACCCAATGCACATGCATCTCCCCACCCCCAGAAGTATTTCCGTCCATGCTTTCTCCTGCAGCAGGAGCCTACGAGGGTACTGTTATGAGCAATCTCAGCGTGGCGAACCCGCAGCCACGTCTCTGGCTCTTGGTTCAGCTGAATTTAGGTACCGTGTAGCCTGAGTGACGTGGTAGTACTTTATCAGGCTTCTCTGAAATGTCCCCCAGAGCTGCAGATGCGTTGGGTTGCTGCAGAGGTTGGGCTTTGATTACGACTGTGGACAAGACGGACATCAAGAAATGACACTTAGTGATGAAGCAACAACCTGAGGAAAGGCACGAGTTGGTTTCAGAATAGCTGTGGGTTTTTTTCCCAGTAGGTCACGGGTAAAATAGGAATGGGGAGACAGTGGGAACTGCAAGGAGAAGGACAGGGCAGGCCGTCGAAGAGGACTGCTGGCTGCAAGGGAGGAATAAAGGAGATGATATAACAGGTTGGCTTCCAAGGGATCTGCAAACGCAAGATCGGCTGATGACACCCGAGTCTTTTAGGTTTCCAAATTATATGTCAGTGGAAATGGCAAGTTTACAGCCTGTAGATGGCTTTGGAGAGGGTAGTTACTCTGTTGGGTGCCCAGCTAGCAGGAGAAAATGCCCCTGCAGTGCAGGAAGAACTTCATTTCCTTGGGCATCTGCATAGATAAGTGAGTCAGGACCCTTCTCACCATAGTTACAAAATTCCTTTGTGATGGTAGAGATAGTTCCCTCTTTCCATGCATCATGCCTTCACTAGTTGAGGAAACCAGGGACATGTGATGGGGACAGAGACGGGAGGAGCGCAGAAAGCACCCCTGGTGCAAGCACAACCGCATGCAGTGAAATCTGCGTGCAAACCCAGTATAAGCCAACCAAGGGCTTTCCCACTATACCTGTATCACCCAGCACAGCCGCTGGATAGGTCCTAAACGCTCCACAGCCAACGCGAAGCCTGCCACCTCCCTATGGACACAGTCTGGGAGCTCTTCAGCCCACAAACTGTCCTTTTTTTGGTGCGAGCCTTGGCTCGGCATTTGGCAGTCGGTCTGTCGCGACTCGGATTTGGCAACGATGCTCAACATCCTCCATCCCCAGGGGATTTTTGGTGGCGTGGGTACACACCCCCCCCCGCCTCCTCCCACCCTGTTTCTCCCACGCTCTTTCTCTTGGCACCATCTAGTGGTTATAGGGCTGGAGATGCCTCCTCTGCTTTTGGGTTGGGGTGAGAAGGCCACCTCCTCCTCCGCTTCCTCCTGCCTCCAGCCTGGCTTCGCTCCTTTGGGATGCTTTTGGACGCCTTTGGGATGCTGGAAGCATGAAAGCCAAACCCTAAAAGATGAAGGGTCTTAGGGAGAAGGAAAAACCCAACACTCACAGCTCAAAGGGTCTTTGAGAGCTTTTTCCAGGTGACCCAAGCCTTTAAATTTCAAAGCACGTGTAATCTGCTCTGAAACACTTATTCCTCGGGAAACATCTCTTTTGCTCTCCCCCTCTCTCCCCCTCCGCCAGCCTGTTAACAAAGTCTTACTGATTTCTGCAGAAATAAAGTTTCCACCTGGATAAGCGCTTAAAATTGTGGGGTGGCTGAGGTTTCTTGCTGTGGATGCGTGTCTGGGGTTTTACATCCAGATCAGCGTATGCTCTCTTCAACGCCCGCACAGTCCATCCAAGCCCTCACGGACTGGTTTTAGGGCATCTTAAGCAGCAAAAAAAAAGCCATTTCCTTCATCCAGCACTGAATTCTGTCCTCCCAGGGTTGTTTTCTAATAAAGTAAAAGAAAAACACCCGCCTTCTTGTAAAGATGTATTCCTTGGATCCAATGTTTGCAAATGATGCTGATTTAGGAGCCTTAGCAATAAGGCTGCAGCTCTTAGAAGAGCTGACATAGAAAGATGCTGGTTGCATTGGTTTTTTAATGAAACCTTTAAAATCTTCCAGCAAAAGAGATTTCCTTAAAAATACAGAACCAAAGAGATCAATTGTAATTTTTCTAACGATGACTATGGGTCTCTGCGCTCCTCTCAGGAAATTCCAGATGAAGGAACATATTTCATTCGGGGAAGAAAAGCCAAATATGAAAGGAGAAAGCTGCTAGAAAATTTTCACTTAACTCAAGGGCTTTGAAACCCTCTATGATTCTATTTCTTCTAATCCTAGCAAAGGACTTGCACTTATCCCCAAACCAGAAGCACTGCTGAAAAGGTCTAGGGACACATTTCCATTTGCCGTGACATCCTCCAGACACAGAGCATCTTTGCTTTGTTCAGCGTAAGCAGTAGCTCCGTAGCACCCCAAATCCCCCGACGAACGTAAAATAGAGATGGGTGGTGGGAATGCTCGCAAGGACAGGGGTTTTTTTTTGAACAGAAAATGTGGTTTCTGCTGAATCGGAGGGAGATCAGCACTGCCTGGGGTCTTGGTGGGGGGAGGAAGGGGGATTTAGCTGCGTGTCTGCAAGGCATCAGGAGGATGCTGCGGGCAGAGGGGGCTCCTGCAAGTGATGGATTGCCTACAGCGGCTGGGTCCAGGGTGATGGATGGAGGTGGCCAAGGGTGTCTGCAGGCAGGCTGTGAAAGCTTCATGAGTGTTTTCATCCCAATCCTTGCACTCTGCATAACCCAAAGATGAGCTCCCGTTCCCCCTCCAGGCAGGGAGAGCCAGGGCGGGAAGCATCTCTGCGCTAATGGGGTGGAGAAGACCCATCCTTTAAGTCCCCAAATAAGGTAGCGCAGTGGATCCCACTGGCCGTCATCTTACCAGAGCTTCTTCCCATCTCCTCCAGGCTATTTTAAGCGGTCACTAAAGTGTGGCAGAGAAACCCAGTTCCGTCATTTCCTATTATTCAAAAATAAAAAACAAATGTTGGGCCGTACAGCTCAGAGTTCAGATCAGGGGAAAATCCACAAATCTCTTGGCCGTCTGGGATCTTTGTTTATCGCTGCACTTAATCCCATTTTTGGGTCTCCCGGGCTCAGGCTCGAAAGAAAGATAAATGAGGTGCGTCAGAAACTCACCTGATTAACTTGGCTAATTCAATGATTTTGTTCTTTTCCAAGGCCAGTTTGGAAAGGGAACGGGAGGAATTTGTACATGCAGAGTCCCAGCTTCATGAAGGCAAAAGAAGAGAGCTTTTTTGGTTTGTTTGTTTGTTTGTTTGTTTTTTAATAGGATAGTCTGCAGGGAGGATGTCAGCAAAAAAAAAACCCAACCACTGGGTAAAGACTAGATTTTCATTGCACTTCAGTTTTGGCCGGAGCCAGCACATCGTGCTGCCACCCCCAGCACCACGCGGTGCTGCAAAAATAGCAGCTTTTCCCACAGATGCCAATGAAATCTGTGCTGTAGATGGAGATCAGCCATTGCAAAGACATACCCACCCTATTTCCCCTGCTTTTGCTGAACTAAAGGGTAAAAAGAGGAAATTTTGCCATGCTTTTTGAGGGTTTTTTTCTGCAAGAGACAGCCAACCTCCTGCACGGTGTTATGGCACTCCTGCCAACCCCAAAATTCTCCCAGCGTGTCTAAACAGAGGCATGGAGTTCACATGGGCACTGTCTGCCATCCCAGCCAAAAAAATCCCCCAATTTTCCCAGGACCGAGGGAGCCAGGACTTCTCTTTATCTTTTTTCCCCATATGAAATCCAAGCCCTGCAGTGGGCAGGGAGGAGGATGCTGCATTCACGTCTCGCTCCTGCTGCAGGATCCGGGTGAGGGATGGGGAGAAAAAGTGAAGGCAGACCTGGGGACTGTCAAACCTGCCATAAGTTGGATCTTGGAAAGGAGAATGGATTAATTCTGGTTCCCAGGACAGAAAAAATCCCTGCCTTCCAGACGTACATGCAGGTTTTCAGGCACCCCTGAAAGAGAGATGCAGCAAAACCCCCATGGTTGGAGGCTTTATCCCAGATTTTACCCCCCATCCCTGGGGCATCTCTGCACTCTTTCTGCAGATGATCTATTTTAATCACTTTATCTCACCAAGTCCTCATTCCCTCCTTGAAAAAAAGCCATCCCCTCCCATCTGGTTTGGGTTAGGAGTCCGTCTGCCGAGCACATCGCCGGGGGGGCTACGAGTTCAGCCCCACCTCGAGCGACGGGAGCCCGGGGTTGTTGGTGGGGGCTTGGCCCCAGCCGCTCGCACCCCTCGTCATGCCCCGTCCGCCCCTGTGCAACAAGCTGCCGCCTCCAACATCTGCTTCCAATTGCTTCTTCATCTGACCAGGGCTGGGAAAAGCCTAGCTTTTGCTGCGGTTCGGGGTCTTAAAGGCACCGTGTGTGGACAAAACCCACCCCCTGTGCGTGCTCTGGGGCCATCCAGGGTTAAAAAAAAAAACCGCTCCAGCAGTTTTTTCCCTTTATTTAATAGCAAAGCAGGGTCTTTTTATTCCAGGTCAGCAAGACAGATTTGAGATTTTCTAAAAAATTCAACTTTTCTCCAGGTGTGCATCAGCACACGTTACAGGCGCTGGTGTTCGGCCTTTGAATAATGCACATGCCCATGCAGGATTTGTGCCTTTGCAATTCCTTATGGACAGTCCTGCATTGAGAAGGCAAATCTTTGAGCTGCCTTTAATTCTTGCCTGGTGTCACAACAGCCCCTTCGTGCTCAGCCCACCCTCGGCACGGAACTGAGACCCGATGTGTCGAAAGCAGCATTCCCACCTCCTTGCAAAGAGCTGCCTGGAAAACCTTTCCAGGCCAGTCACAAGAGGGAGACAAAAAGCTAAAAGCAGCCACGGATTTGGGTTGGAGACCTGGTTTTGTGGGGAAAAAAAGGAAAATGTTGCATTTCTGTGATGAGAAACACAATGTTTCAACTGTTCTTCTGTTGGGGGTTGAGTAGGGAAATGGTATGGACCCAAACAGCCCCTGGAACTCAACATTCATTTTCCACCGATGGACTGAACTGGAATTTTTTCTCTCGGTGAATTAAATCCCTTATCTGAGCAGCCCATGAGCCTGACCCAACCGTCAGAACTGCGAGGATAGAGACAGAGGCGTTTTTTTCTGTGCACAGAACACACTTGGCTTCTGTTAAAGTCAATTTACGCAGCTCTGGAAGAAGCAGGTGGCTGTTTCAGGGTTGCACTCCCATCGGCTTGATCCTCTCCTGCGCCCAGTGATGCTCAGCAGCACCCATCACCCTCCTACTCCAGCGAGGAAAGACGGTTCCCGGCATGGATCCCATTTCACGGTGCAGCATCGGCGCATCAGAAACCACCACGGCCCCACCTCCCTCGAGCATTAGAAGCTGGAGAGAGCATAAAAGAGCCATCTTTAAAACACTCAAGATGTACTCAAAGTATAGCTGCAATGAGCTGTGAAATCTCAGGGCAGAGCCAGGGCTGGGAAAGAGAAGGGGAAAATCTCTTCCAGAGGTTCAGAGGGCCCAAAACTTGCATTTTCATGGCAAAATAAAAAGCAGAGAGTGACTCCACAGCAGGAAAACTCTTCCTTCCCCCTGCCGTGAGTGGGATTAAGCCCTGGAGAAACCTTCTGGTGGGGCTGGTTGCTAAAATTAGCCTGGAGAAAGCCTGGGAGATGGGAGACCGAGAAAGCATCTGTGTTCTGGAAGAAGCTGAGCTGACCGTGGGCTTTGTGTGCGGGGTCTGAGAGGGGCTCGAGCCATCTGGGATGGCAAATTTTGCTTTATTTGCCCCCAAACTGAAATGCCAGCAGACGGCTGGTCCTACCTGCCTCCTGTCTGCTGATCCGGTGGGGAGAATTACCATCGATATTAATAGCTGCCCTTGATTTCAACTTGCTGACACCGTGAAGATGGTTTTAATTACAACTCGTTAGCAGCAACCTGTTCCTGAAAATTAGTGTAGCTAACCCAATTATGAAGCCGGTTCCTTGACGATGCTGCTCTTCCCAGAAATCCATGCCGGGCACACATGTAAATCCTCACCCTGCTCCTATTCCCAGCGCTAAGAAGGGTGGAAATCCCGAAAGGAAAGCTGAAAATTTGGGGTGCTGCATGGCTTGGCGGGGGGCTGGAGTGCAGGGAGCGATGACGCTGTCGCATCCAGAGGACAACCCTCTCCATGGGACCAATCCTCCTTGGAGACGTGTGGCCTGCGCAGAGCAGTGATTTGAGCTCTGCAGGCAGTTTGGGGTATGGAAGGGCTATTTTGGGTAAAAATTTGAGCTTGTCTCCTGGGCATGACCCTAAGCCTGGGCTGGGGAGCTCAGCTCTGGTGCTAGGTTGGATCTCCTCCATACAAAGCTTTCCTCTGAGCTGGGGCAGGGCGATGCTGTCAGGAGCCAGCATCGGAGCCGAGACCTATTCAGGGGAACGGGAAACCCCATTGAGCTGGAAAAACCGACCCCAGCACACACGTCGGCTGCATCCACAGGTGAGCAGGTCCCAAGAGCTGGCTCCGGGGCGGTCCGAGCATCCTCGGCATCCCCACCGCTGGGCTTTTTGGGTGCTTCCTCCCCATCCTTGCCTCACGCTGGAGCCTTGGGCAAGGAGCAAAAATTATGAATGGTTCCTTCTCCCCCTCCGCCAGCCCCTTTCACTTCTGCTTCGCCATCCCCCACAAGCAGCTGTTTCCTATTACCATAAAAGCTGACAAGGTGCAGGGCTGGAGCGGAGCCTCCTTTGGCAGGTAATTTTGACGAGAGGCAGAGGGCTGGGGCTGGGTGTCTCTGATGGGTTTCCGGGGCTGCTATCAGTCCGGCGCGACCCCCTCCCGTCTGCGGACCCGTTCGCCGTGCCGAGGCGGGGAACCGCGGCGGCTCGGCAGCACCGGCTCTTTCGCCGCTTGGGAATGGGGATGGGACATCCCCAAGGAGCAGCTCAAGCCCACGGGATATTTCCAAACACCGTTGCTTTTCAGTTCCGTCCCCACCGGTGAGCATTTCACCTGTCTTCAGGAAATATATCTCTGGTCCATCCAGCTCGGACACATTTACAACCTTTTATCTGCCGGCGGCAGAAATAACACAGCTGTGTGCTGGAGATGGATAATGTGCTCAGGGCTTCAGCCACCCCGGTATTTCTTGCCGTGCCAAGAATATGGTACCCTGCCCTTTCCCCTTGGCCGTGCACGGCATCCTCACCCGCACGGCGGGACGCAGGCAAGCGGGCGCTGCTGTGGTTCAGGTGGGATGCGTAACCAGCTCTCCAGCTTTTCCCCAACAGAGCACCTATTCATGCAGGAGGTCAGCTTAGGCTGTGAGGCCAGCCAAGGCTTAAGGATTAAGTATATTTATTAAATAAAACAAATAAATAGATGGCCCGTCTTCTGGGTGCCCGCTGATGTGCTTCCATAGCCCTGGATGAAAGCAGCAGCATTGCTTGAAACACGACCAGTACCCCTGTGCCCCCAGACGAATTAATAACCTCCTTCCCAGTCAGACACATCAAACATAATTTTGTAGCTCTGCCCAGGGACTAGGAGACGCGATTGAAGTTGCAGCAGCTGGAAAAGGCACCGTGCCGCTGGGGGAGAAGGAATCACTGGTGGGGTACAGGGGCAGCAAATGCAATTTGTCTTCACCCTTTTCCGAGCAGGCTGTAAGAAGTTGTTGTCTTGCTTTAACCGAGTTTGGGGTACACGTGTGTGATGGCTCCGAGATGGTTCAGAGGTGGGGATCCTGAGTCAGAGAAGACCTCGTCCTCCCTGGCTTGGCTTGGCAGGGGTCTGCATCCTCCCTTTCCCCTCCTCAGCCATTGCTTCAGCTGAGATGATGACAATTTGGTCTCCCTAGAAACTCCGTGGTCAGCCTCATTTGTTTTTTCCAAGCACGGCGTATCCATTTCAATTGTCCTTCATTAGCCGGTAATCATATAATTGCCTTCCCTTTACCTTCAGCCCAGGCTGTGCAGGCAGCTGCCCGACGCGCTGCGCGTTCCCTATCGCCAGCCTCATTAGCAGGGAGATGCCATCCTTCTCTAGCGAACTTTCCAGCTCTGGCCACCCTGCCTGGATCCTGCTCCCTCGTCCAGCACCCAACCAGCAAAGCCCAGATAAGGCAGGGGCAGATTTCGGGTTGCAGAGGGGTTGACCGGCTCAGCGATGGAGGGGTTAATGCACTCGCTTCCTTTCTCTCTCCCAAGGACAGCTCCCCAAAGCCTGCGTGCCCTGCTCCCCCCACCAGCCACACACGCTCAAGTCTCGGTTGCAATCCTGTTTGCATTTTGCTAATAAAACCTGCCGGTCCCCGTCCTGCTTAATGTCAGCCAGACCCCATTTCCACGCGCCTGACAGCTTCCAGGGCTGGGCAATACCTGGGTGTCCGGAGGAGGGAGGAGAGCTCCCGCAGCGAGCTCTGGGCTTGTTTTTTTCCAGAT
The DNA here is from genome assembly GCA_034782735.1 of Sagittarius serpentarius. Taxonomy (NCBI): domain Eukaryota; kingdom Metazoa; phylum Chordata; class Aves; order Accipitriformes; family Sagittariidae; genus Sagittarius; species Sagittarius serpentarius. The sequence continues at coordinate 3,448,124 of JAVKLA010000081.1, forward strand.
TTGCGTAATTTTTCCTAGCAATCCCGCTTCAAATTGCAAGGATGCTTCTCTGGAGCCTGCCTGGAAACACAACGCTCCAGAGCATCCTCCTTCATCAGCACAAACTCACGGCTCTTGCTGGACCCAAAAGCACCTTCTCCCAACTCTCATCCCCTTTGGTAAATACCTCCCTGCACCGAGAAGAATGAGGATTTGGGGGGCAATTTCTTCTTTGTGGTAATTTTAAGGAAAACAGCAGATTAAAATCTCACTGAGTTGGAAGGATCAAGTCCAAGTGCAACATCTGAACGGGGCCTTTCGCACTGAACCCTCTTTGTGTGGCTGCTGTGACCCATCGCCACGCTGGACATTTTTCATCCTGGCGTTTGTTGAGTGTCGGGTTTAATTATGGGGACAGGGGTGGTTTTTTATCCAAGGAGTTATCTGCTTCTTGATAAACAGTGTTACAGGGAGAGCTAAGCTCTGCAAAAACAGGGTGGGCTTCTCCATCTCACTCACACTGGGTTAGAAAGAAGAGTTTAAGTGCTTGGGGTCTGGCCAAGGGCACACAGGTGGAAAAAACCAGCCAAGCTCAAGGTTAATTTGTCCTCGGGAGGTGCCATGAGAGAAGCTGTGCTGCCCTCTCCCTGTCCCTGCATCCCTGTCCTGTGGCCGACTGATGGCTTGGGAGCTCTTTCACCACTAAAACTGCTCCTAAAGCCTGGAAAGCATCGCTCTGTCTGGACCCAAAGTAGCTCTGAAGGTAGAGGTGTGTAGGATTCAACTCTAGGATGGTGGTTGTCCTGCTTCGGGTATTATTAACAGCAACACCCTACCAGCCCATGCTCCAAGAGCCAAACTGAATGTCCTGGGTTTTGTACAAGCATTTTTTGGACATATTTTTTATAAAGGCAGCACTTTTTCCAAAAGCAGGACCACTTTCCAGTGCTCCCCAACCTCTTTGCAGTAGTATTGTCCTAGCTAAATCCTCATGGGTGTGCAATGCGCTGAGCTCTCGCTGATTTTAGGGGAATGGAGGATGCATGGGGGTCCCAGGACGACATGAGATTTGGTCCTTAGGAAAAAAACCCACTGTCCAAGGAGAAGTTTGTCTTCAGCGGTGGTCTTGGGTTTGAGAAGCACTTCAGGATAAAAGGAGTGATAGAAATGTCAAATATTATGCTAAATAGCTCTGCGAGAACTCCTGGATGTTTTAGGAGTGCTGCCAGGCGGCGAGCTGAATAAAGCCAAATTCTTCCAGCATATTTATTTTATGAAGGTTTAACGTCGTTTAAACAGAAAGGTCAGAGCAGACAGCAAGGCTGGGAGCACAAGCGCCCGATTCCCGTCCTCCACACATCGGGCGATACTCCACAGGGAGTGGTGCCAAGCCGATAACCCCCAAAAGCAGGGCAAGAGTAGAAAATTTGGGGCCTAGCCAGCATGTTGCTGCGTTATCCATGATGCATAAGCAGGTCTTGTGCTGTCCATAACCTGCAAGTTACAGCCCCGTGGCCCTGGGATGCTCCCGTGCTCCCTAAGTGGCTCAGGAGCCCCCAGCCTGCCCCTGCTACCTTGGGCCACCTCGTCTCCCGACAGCGGGGTACAGAGACGCAGCTTGGGGGACCCAGAGGACACGGAAGCAGCCGAGCCGGGCTGAGGTCGTGCTTGCAAAGCTCCCTCCTGTCATTTACTGATCCTAATCAGGCTGCAATAAAACCCGTGATTGCACATCTCATAAGCGAGATCACAGGGAGAACAGGAAATGAGCTAAGTTAATCAAATTAGATGAAAGACAAGGAAAAAGGAGTCTGAAAATCCCATCTGGGGAACAATTTTATTAGTGCTTTGCACTCCTGTAGAACATTTTTGATGGGGAGCGCTGGAGCATTAATTCATCCAGGCAGTGCCACTCAGCAACCGCACTGTCCGAGGCAAGCGGATGGAGGTGAACATTGTTTCCACCACCAAAGTCCTGCCGCTTTGGGCTGTACAAGAGAAAATGACGACATCTTTGTCATTGCAACCTTCACCCTTTGCTAAAATTCAAATAAACCTGCACTTCTCTTCCTTGTAGATCAAGAAGGAGTTTTTTGTCTCTCCCATCAGAGCCCTTGTCCTGCTTTTGCTCTTTCCTTGTGCTGCTGTATTCAGCATGATGGTGAGGAGTCAGCTGTCGCCTCTCCCTGCTCTGGGTTACAGAAATGCAAATGAAACGAGCAGGACACATCTTCTTGTCTTGATCTCACATTTGGTTCCTTCTTCCTGCCTTTCTCTGAATTTCCTTAACAGAAGGAATGAATATTTCATTACATTCCTTCTGACATTGACTTCTCTTACAAGTCACCACAAAAGCCTGGCAAAAATAGAGAAGATGAATGCAAAGTATTGTGTATGTATCATATTAATCCCATAACTTTCAGACCACCCAACAATACAGAAAACAGGCTTGACGCTTGATGGTGATTTTACCTTTCCCACTCTTACCTGTTTTGGGGTCCTGCTGCCTCATACAGGCTCATTCGTGGTCAGTGGGTGACACTGAGCTTTGACAGAGCTGGGATCTCATGGAGGCTTCCCGTAGCTTTGCAGATGCAACGCCCAGGCAGTATTTAGCAGCCTCTGGAGCAGACATCTCAACCAAATCTCTGCTTTTATGGCATTTGCAAAGGTGAGTGCTCGTCCTCGCGAGGATCAGATGAGAGCCAAGCAAGGTGGTGACGGTTTGAAGACAGGCTGGGATGTGTTGGTCCCATCTCTAAGCAAAAAAAGATAAATGTCTTGGAATATCTGTGCCAGTGTGTAACCCATGTTATTTTTCCCACCCCTGAATCGCGAGGGAGTCGGAGTCAGGCTAAGAAATGAGGAGAGCTCTTTGGAAAGGCTTTCCATCTGCAGCTTCATTAATGCATCTACATTAACGTGTTGAGACCCAGGGATCCAGAGCCCCAGGTCAGCCATTTGGCATCGTTTTTGGTAGTGACAGGGCTTGGATTTCATCTTGGTGCAATCCCATCCAGAGCTCAGGTTAAATACATCGGCAAGGCAGGGGCAGAGGAGCCAACACAGTCCCAGGCAGTCTGTGCAGAATCCGGCTAGACAAACATTGCAAAGCAACCGGGATTTAACGAAGCCTTGACCACCTTCCAGCCCCACACAAGAGCTCCTATGCTTTAGCCCACCATGAACCCACCCCGACCAGTCTTTTAGCCCCCTTGACCTGCCTTAGCCCCATTTCCCTCTGCGTGCAAAAAGGGGGCAAGAGTTTGACTTGCAAATACCGTTTCGGTTCCTCATTGAGAACTGAGCATTTTGAGCAGCGCCGTGTTTCACCAGGGTTTCTCCACCATCCACTGCCACCTCCATTCCCTCCTGCATCAGGCTTGCACCCAAAAAGGTGCCACCTGCCCGGTTTGAGGGATGCAGCGGAGATGTCTGGGTTGCAATATGTGTCATGGACACATTCACTTCAATAGCTTGCCATGACCTTGGTCTCCAAATATCTATGTCAAACATCCCCATCCCCACCAGCCGGCTGCCGCGGTACTTCCATCTTGACATATTACCCATTTATGGGCTTTTTTAGGGGCAGAGATCCACACCCACCTTCGGTACCAAGTAACTTGGCAGAGAGGTTTTTTTAACTTTTTTTTGTGTGTGGCATCTTTTTTTTAAAAAAAAAAACCAACCAAAACTTTGTCAGAAACTGTTAGTTTTGTCACAACTGAAACCGTTTGCAGGAAAGGGCTTTCAAATGAGCTTCCTGTTTCAAAAAGAAAATAAAAAAAAGCTTTTAGAATGTCCTGAAATTGTCAAAAACATCCTGTTTTGACATTCAAAGAATATTTGTCTTTTGGTTGGCAGCAAGCTTGTTAAAAAATAATAGTTTTTAGAAAGACTGGGGAAACAAAAAAACCCACCACCCCACCCCAGACCAAAGTATCCTTCAAAGATCTGGGTAAGCCCAATTCAAAGCTTGGGCTTTTTGATTTATGGGTGTTGAAATGGAGCCTGCTCGCTTTAGGAAGCGACAAAGTGTTTGGTGCCTCAAAATATGGAAAAAAATCCCATCACGGTTGTGTCACATGCATGGTTGGCCATCTGATACTGCTGGGATCCAGGTTTACAGAGGAAAAATCCAGTAATAGCAGCATCTACTACCTGCAGGTCCCAGTTAGCAATGGGATAGTGCTTTATCCTTGACAATCATTGCAATTCTGCTTTTTAGGAAATAGAGAAGAGCTGGGAAGAGCAGGTTTTAGGAGCCCCAGTATGGGTTTGCTGTACCTAACGCTGCCAGTGCTTTTACTCCTGGGAGCTGCTTGTCTCCTGAAAGCATCGCTGGGATGTTCAAGAGCAAGAGCGCCTTCGGATCGGTATGAATCTGCCAAGTTTATACACCCACCTTAAATCTGGGTGCTCATGGCACCCGTTTCAGAGCCTGGATGTTCAGAGATGTGGTCCCAAAGCTGCCGAGCCCGAGGTGTTTGCAGCCGCCCATGAGATCTGGACCAAACCACAGGAGTGAAGTCATCAGCGAGGAGCCAAGCAAAGTTCAGGTCAGGTCAAAGCAAAAAGAACTGGTGTGATGAGCTAAATTAATTGATTTTCTGAAGTTAGCAAACAGTTCTTTTGACATTCAAGAGGAGTTTTTTGGTAAAGGAGTAAAACCTGCTGTGCTGGCTCCTTTTTTAAGACCAAAATATCCTTGAAAAGTGAAAAAAAAATGCCAACACCCAAACATCCTCTTGGAAAATGGCAAGGTGGAGGATGGATTGTCTGGACCTTTTTTTGCCAAGTTTTGCCAAAATTGTAAGTTCAGCCTGGGCTGGTGAATAGTTTCCTTCCTGCACCTCACCGGCCTGCTCAAAATCTGCAATATTTTAGGAAATTTGAACACCTTACAAACACAGCAAACCCTTCAGCACCATCCCTGCTAGGTTTTAAATGCCTCTTTTGATTTTTGGTGGTAAAATGGGATGATAACAGTTAATGAATTTAATGATTTATAAGCCCTGACATACTAAATTCATTAAGAAACCGTGGACAAAATGCAAATATAGGACTAGGGAAGGTAACGGGATTTCAGATGATGAATATCTAAGTTCACATGTGATGAAAAAGCAAAGCTATGAAAGGTGTCTGCAGTGACAAAACAAAGTCTATTAAGCCTACTTGTTCTGGATAGTATCGAACAAAGCTCGGGAGAAAAATTGGATAAAATAAATGCTTTTGATTTTCTAATGTGTTTTGAGCTAAGGCCAAAGGCTCAGATGGTTTTCCTAAGAATTATGCTTGGTTGTGTGCAGGGAAATAGCTCTTTACACTGGAACAATCTCTGGAGCTGGTGAAATGCATCCCAGCTGTGGGCTGTTGAATTCAGATGTCACTTCGGTCTTAGCAAAGCCTTCCTCCTGTGCAGATGCAGAGGGGTTTAGCCTTCAGAGTGCTTAATATTAAGCAACACCCCTAAGAAGTGTGGGTTAGGTGTTTCATAGAGCCAAAAGTCCACTCTGTCTTAGAGATGCTGCTACAACTTATGGGGCTGTGCAACCTGTAAGCATCTACCCGTGCTGTAGGAGCAACAGGAGGGGACCGGGAGGACGCTGCAAAGCAACCCTGCAGCAGACGTGCAAAGCTGCTGTTGGAAAATAGGGCAAAACCAGCTGGTTTTGGGTGCCCTGGGGACACAGGCATAGGTATCTGTGCCCTTTAGGGGTGCCAGCTTTGATGCGGCAATATTGCACCCCCCTAGGCAACCCCAAGTCTCATCTCTCCCACATTCTCTTTTTGAAGCTTTGTTCTTCCCTCTCGTTTCTTCTGTTTTTTTTTTCTTCACTCAGGCCAAACTCTTTTGCCAACATGTTTCCTGCTTGCAAATGAGAGCAAAAAGGAGGTTTAGGGGAAAGGAGTGATCATATGGACATTTCTGGGCCTCTGATAAAGGGATGGGGGGTGCTGGCAGCTCTGTCAAACAGCGGCTGATGGTTTTGTGATGTGGGCTGTGTAATGTCCCATCTGGGAGAGAGCCGAGTCCAAACTCACCCACTCACATATTTTCCAGAGATGTGTTACTGCACATATGTTCAGAGGACAGGAGAAACCTGTTAAAGAGATAACCTCGCCGCATCCCAACGCCGTCCGCCTCCGAGGTCTGCTCCACTTGCAGGATCCTTATGCTGCTCTCAGCCCTGCGGCCAAGGAGGTGGACAAGTCTTGCCAGAAAAAGAGAAGGGAAAGTGCTCGCCAGCGTCTGGCCCGCGTTAACGCTGTGTCAAAGCCTTGAAGCCGCTGGAGATCGGCCGTGTAGGGAGAGCAGTGGAGTGACATGAGGGCTCCACGCTGGGTGCAGCAAGTGGGTCCCTGCGGCAGGGTGTTAAGGGGGTGGCAAGGCCATCCAGTAGTTGTTTGTGTGCTAGTTCTTGGCAGCGAGGGCCAGATCCTGCCCTCTTATATGGAATTTGCAGGTTTTATACCCATATCCTTCAGAAAATGACATATGGGGAAGAAGAAGGGCTGCAAGGAATTGAAGGGCTCACAGCAATGCACCACCTCCATTTTGCATGGGGGAAATGGCCTATCGATGGGCTCAGCCCAATGTGATAAGGCTAATAAGAGATTGTTATTAATTATCTGTCAGAGCAACATCTCTCAGGTCTGGACTAAAACCTTCTTGCCATAAATGCTATCCAAGCAGAGCAAGAAACAACACATATTCCCCCAGAACCTTGGAAAACTCCTCCATTTTCTCGAGATCCTCAGCTGAGATTGATAAAACCCAATTTCCAGCAGCCTTTTGCCCCTACATCCCTCCAGTTCGGTGACATAGAGACAACCCCGGGACATGATAACAGCCTGAAAATTTTTAAGGGATGTAAACAAGAGGAGAGGAAGCACCAGGGCATTGCTGAGAGCAAACTCTGCTGAATGTACGGGGAATCGGAGGAGCCCCACAGGGGGGGAATGGGTATGGCAGGGCTGACATCTCGGATCATTGTGCCAAAGAGCCACCATGGATATTTTCCTCTTTGCACATGGGTATTTTGCTATGGGTATGTTCCTCCTTGCACATGAAGGCCTTACTGTGCATGAGTTTGCATGCTCTTCTGCAGCCCCTCGATGATGCAGAAGGTCTCTTCTGTCAGACATTATAGAAGCTTTATGAGTTTAGGAGCTTTAGGAGTTTTAAGTTCAGAGCTAAAGGTTTCAGTGGACCCAAAATTTTCTTTTTAGAAAAGCTGAGTGTCCAGCAAGGCAGGAAAGATGCAGTCGATGCTTCAGCACGTGGATCACACATGATGCTTTAATCAGTTTCCATCCCAGGCTATGGGTAGTTGAGGTGGTGGCACCTGCCTTGGTCCTATCCAAGAGGCGTCACCCAGCCTGTCCTCGATGCAGTACATGGGAATGGCTTGGAAATGGCCCTTGCACGGCCTTGAGGGGGATGCAAGTGCTTGCTGCTGGATAGTCCAGATGGAGCTGGGAAAGGAGGGCTTGGCAAGCGATTTTATCACCTCTACTCATCTCAGGGGCCAGCTGCCAGACTGCTCAGAGGTCAGGGAATTAGAGAAGGATGTTCGAGGAGTATCGTTTGCATCTCTCACTCTGTTATTATGGAAAAATGTTCCTGTTCATCCATTTCATTTTACACCAGAGTATAGCCTGGCTAGCCTGAAGTTGGCAGTGACCTCTTCTTGAAGCGCCAAGACTCTTTTGCACACATGCAATAAAATAAATCACTTGAGCTAGTTGCATTGCAACTTATCCTCTCTCCCACCTCGGCACCAGGAGGCTGGAGCCAAAAAGGCATCACGGTGGGGTGCTCAACCTGCGAGCTGTCGGCCGTGCGTGGTTTTTGTGCCTCCAAGGCTAGTGATTTTATAACCTCTTTGCTACAAACCATTAGAAGCCCCCCTGTGCTCTTAATTGACATTAAATCATCCTGAGCTGATCCTTGCACATAGAGGATCTGCGGAAGATGCAAGTTAATACAAAAAGCGGGAGGTTGCTTAGGCAAGAGGCATGGTCAGGTCCAAGCTTCAAGCCACCAGCTTTAGGGATATATTTGCACTTCAGACCAAGCTTAAAAAGGATAATATCAGGCACGTCCCAAGATGCTCCCTCCTGCAATAAGCATCAACTGGGGAACCATCCCAAAGCACTTCATCAAAATTTGCCAGTGGGAATCCAAACGAGAGCCTTTGCAGAATTAAAAAAGCCAGGGCTTGTCGATGAGGATGAGCGGAGAAGTTTGCCAAGTGACCCTGGTGCTAGGTGGTACTCCTACCGGCCGGGGACACGCAGGCGGGTCAGGACAAGGGCAGCCAGCCAGCACTGCCGGTCCCTTTCCAAAGTTAGTTTGGATCCCGTAGGTCTATGTTGCTCACATTTACTACGCACTGAGTTGGAAAGCAGCGGTTTTGCTGTTTGCTTGCTCTGCTGTCAGGCTGAGAGGTCCCACCTTGCAGCTTGTCTAGCTATCCTAGCAATGACGCTTGAGGCTGCTCGGGAAAGGACGGGGGCTCCACAAACCCCAGCGTAGTGAGTTAAACTGTGCTGATCAGGAGTGACAGATCATATCTGTTCTCAGGTGGTGTTGTTAATGACTTCAATCAACGAGCAGGGGACCAAATTCCTTGTGGGCACTGGCATTGCAGCCAGGACCCATCAGGGCTCACAGGCACTTGGATGCCCTGGCTTAGGTAAAATGCTGGCATTCTGTGGCTGCAACAGAAAATGACACCTAGCTTTCCTGAAATCGTTCTTTTTGATCGTGATAGCTTCAGGGATACAACAATACAGATCAGGAAGCAATGTGCTGGGGCACCAAGTCCCATCCTTGCTATTGCGGCCGAACCCACTACATAATAAATTCATCACGGTCCATGCTGGGCTTTTCCATACAGCCAGTACTTAAAGCTCATCATTTCCCATATCAAGGCCAGGTACTTACCCATTTTTCCATGATAACACATTTGAACTGCTGTGGGAATAGCTTTGCCTTCACATACCGCTCATAAGCTCCCTGACCCATCCCTGCATGAACCCAGTTCATCAGGGCCTTAGCACCCCACCACCACCTTTGCATTAGCACCCAAAAGGCCCGTGTCTCAAATAACTCCTTGGCTTGCTTTGCAAATCCATCAATCCCTAACTTTTGGAACACCGTTCCAAACATCCAGCCTCAAATATTTCTGGCTTGCTGGAAGAGGAGCAAGAGCACCCATTAATAAAATGGTTTCAATGCTTTTTCAACAGCATCGATACGAGTTAGCAGAATATTTTCACATCTTGTGCTGCAGAGAGCAGGGACTTTCTGCAGAGCAAGGCAGTGTCCTTGGATGTGCAGATGTTCTCGGGCTCTCTGCTATGCTAATAGTGCATGAAAGCAGCTTATTAGCATGCAGTGTGTAACTGCAAAGCTGGGATTTGTTCACTTAGGCGCCTCTTAATACATAGATAACTGGTTTGTGAGTTTGCATTAGGCATTCTTTGCATGCCCCTTGAATATGTGCAGAAACGTGTTCATGGAGGCTTTGATGTCTGCAATATTTTACATCATCTGTTTTCCGATCAACTTGTCTTCTGAGCTCAGGGTTTCATTTGGGGATACTTCTGCCTGATGCCTACATTTCTTCTGACTTTGTGCAACATCTGGGGAGTTTAACACATGCTCAGGAGGGCAGCACGCTATTAATTGGACATTAAGTGGTGGGCCATGTCTGAGGCCATTGCACATTGTATTAATTACCGAGTGGCTAATAACAACCTTCTGCCCCTGGTATTTATAGAATAATAAAATCTGTCCATGACACTGGCCTCACATCTGGTGAAACTGGCAAACACATTTTCATTTACCTCCCTTTCTCAAGCGTGTTAATAGCTTTCATATTTCCAGGGGGACAACTGGAGATCTTAGAGCCTTACGGACACATTGCTAATGGCTCCGGAGTGAAGGGAGAGCTGAGATTTGAACTTCAAACAGGACCGAACCCCTCTATTCCTCCCCTTGCCCAACGTGGCATTGTGGCTCCGGGATAAGAAGCTGAGATTTTGGTGTGCTTCGCTGAATGAACTGTTTACTAACACCACAGCTCTGGTTTTGAAGCTTTCCCCTGTGTTGTTTCATAAAATAAAAGCATCTCTGTAACCATCGGTATTTATAACACCCAGGCAAGGGATGCTGAGCGCCATCTCCGCAGGTGCTGGGAATGGGTGGCGTGGGTCTGTATAAGGCAGATATCACCCTTTTCATCTGTAAGGAAAGACTGGGAAGAGAAATGTTTTCAGCAAGGGCTGAAAGAGGATGCTATGCTATTTAGGAGAGACCATCTTGCTTCAGAAAAAGCTGCACCTGGCTCTACTTTGTCAGGGACCTCTGCTCTAACCTGTGAAAGCTGAGAAGCAGAATTAGGGGTGGCTGCAGGTAACTGCAAGGCTGATGTTGCTCTGTGACCTGCAGGGCAGGCTCTCAGGCAGGGGCTGAAGGATCCTGCCCTGCAAGAGGAGGGGGAGCAGGGCCAGGGCAGACTGCTGAGCTTGGGCGTCTTATCAGCTCCAAAAGAGAGATGGAAGAAGGACCTGTGGTGGGGAAACTCAATCTCCCCCCTCCCATTCTTGAAATCAGTTGATGCGGATGAAGGCAATCTCCTACAGCCTGTTCCTGGCTTGAGCAACTTTGAAACCTCACCTTAAAGCAACTGCTGAGGCACTTCTCCCGTGCCCAGCATGCTGCTTTCCTCCTGTGTTGGTTTTCAAAGGCTCTTAGCAAATCCCAAAGAATTGGGCATTTCTGTGCCTGTGGCAGACTCGGGAAAATTGCTCCAGGGATGCTTAGGTGGTAGCTTTAACCTAAATGAGTAGGGACCAGTTATGGGAAGGTAGGCACAGGCAATACGATGTTATCAGGTCAAATATTACAAACTGTCTGGACCAGTTTTGTCCTGAGGTTGATGCTATCGTGCAGAAACCCCAGGGAAATGAAATTCCATGAGGCAGTGCATCATTCGCTTCAGTTTGCTGTTACACTTGCGTTCCTCCAGAGCAGTCTTGCTGGTTCGGAGAGCCTGAACTGCCGATCTCCAGGCTCAGGCTCCCAAATAACCTGAACGCAATGCGGTTGGAGGACAGTAGTGCAATTACAGGATATTTACCCATACATCTGCAAGGACTTAGTTGGCCAAAGGGGTGCTCTTCTCTAAAGATTTTGGGAAAAAACCTACCGTGGGATTCGGTTTTGTACTTGTAGGGGCAACGGGAAATAGGTTAAGGACAGGGAGTTCATAAACAGGCAGCAAAACTCTTTATTACCCAGGAGATTGCCAGTAATGTCCGATCTGTCCAAGCTGCTCTGCACACATAGCTGGGAGGATGCATCTTGCCGTCTTCCCCCCTCTCCTCCCTCAAACAACTGCTGTTCTCCAAGATAGAGGCCCAGTTTGTCTCCGTTACAGCTCCGCACGATCCTCACTTGCCTGGAGGAAGTTATATCACCCTTCAGGAATTGCTCGGCGAATGCGATGTGCTGAAGGTATGTGCCGCTCGTAATCGTCTTTGGCGGTGGGCCACAGTCCCCCCGCTCCACGCTATCAAAGACTCTCTGTCTTATCGCCGGTCGGTCGGGCATGATGTCATTCAGACACCAAAGCAGGAGCCGAGGGAAAATTGAGCATTTCTATAATCCCCTCATCTCTTAGTTGAAATCCGGAGGTTCCTAGCAAAAGGCTTCCCATGGCCCTTCATAGGGTCTTATTATTGGAGAAGTGGCCAGAAATAGCCTCCCTGTGGCTGCTTGTGAGCATGAAAGTCATGGAGATGGGGTGAGCCCCACACCAGGGAAGGGAAGTGGCTCCCAACGAAAGCCTGCAGCCCTGGGCTTCCCTGGGAGGGCACGTGCTGTGGTCAGTCTTGGGTTTTGCTTGAAGTCTTGAGTGATCACCTGGAAGAAGCGGTGAAAAGGTTTACATTGCAAAGGGAAGTGTCCAAAATAAGTAAAACCTAAGACCGTCCATCCAGTGGTGCCAGAAGGCTGCAGGATGACTCTCCTCCCTTGTGCCATGGCCTGATGAGAACTTTATTTTGGCTTGCAGGAAGCTCATAAGCTTGAAGCCCACCAAGGACGACCATGATAAACATGTAGAAGGTTGCCATCTTCTTCTTGACCACTAGAACTATGGCTTTTGGGCGAAAGTGAAACGTCTTCTGGCCACTTCAAACTGCCACGCTCATGCCCCGTACCCTGGTGAGCAGCAGGATGAGGTTCCCTTGGGGCATCAGGGAGCACTTTACACCAACGTTGGTCCTTTGAGGCTTCCTGTCTAAAATCCCCTTTCATCTGATCGCCTCCCCGATGCCTTTCCCCCACACACACTTGTCACCACTTCTTCTCCTAGCTCTGGAGACATCTGCTTTGCCCGCGTCCTCTAGAAAGGCTGAGGGGAGGGCGAGCTCGTTGGGAGAAATGTCATAGTTCTTGCTGCCTTTAAACAATAACTTCTGAAAACATCTGAAACAGACATAATTCTCCTTTTCAAGAGCCCTATCTGAGCAGCTCCCCAAATGCTTGGCTCTGGCTTCAAAGTTGGCGTTCAGCTATAAATAAATAGCATTTCATTAAAAAAAAAAAAAAAAAGAGAGAAATTAGCCAAAAAAACTTATACAAGCAGAAGCTTAACCAATGCCAGATAATGGGACAATATGGATTTTTATTTTTATCCACATGGGTCCATGTGCTCTCTATCTCCCACTGTAATTTATCCTTATAAATTAGGTTCATTATATTAAAATAACATTATAGCCTTTACCTACCACAGAGAAAGGCAGTGGAGTTTCATCAAGTGCTTTGAGATCCTTAGATGAAAGGGACAACGGCCTTGACCAAACAGCCTATTGCTAATAGTTAAATGCACGCAAGTCCTTCGCTGAGTAGGGAGAACGTATTTGAAGATGAACCTTAATTAGTCCTTAATTGGCAGATCTGTACCCATTAGGCTGATGCTGGGTAAGGAGAGTCTATAGTTACTGCCAATGTCTGTTCCAAAGCTGAGTTCTAGTATCCCTTCCAGAATAACGATATGGTCAATCTTAGCACCTGATGGTGTGGTCTCTTTTTCTCCCGGTGCCTTACCAGTGTGGCACCTTTGGCCAGCAATGTGCCTGGAAGCTTATTCCCACCCCAAGGGCTCACAAGGGTTATACAAGCTGTACAAACCTTTCTCCACCTTCTCTTCTATCGTTGTTTTGTGTTGTTTTCTTGTGTTGTTTAAATGACGCCCATCCAGGATCTTAAATCACTACGGTGTTATGGACAAAGTTATCTTAAGCTACTCAAAATGATCATCCAAACTCGGTGGCTGGGAGTTGTCCTCCCCACCGATCCAAGGCACAGCCCCAGGGCAGGAGGCAACCCTCCTGCCCAAGCTGGTCTGGTTGTCCAGCAGGAACTTCGGGGCTTTTAAGCAAAAATCTCTTGGAGTTGGGCCAGGATACACAGAAGCCAACGCTGCTGGGTCAGAAAAAAGCACAGGGGTTGCAAGGTCAAACCCTCAGACCTACAAATGGGCACTGAGCCTGACTCTGCCACTTGAATTTCCACTCCCCCAGGCTTTTCTGGGAGTTTGGGGCTGCTTTTCCCTCCTGTTCAAGGGGTTTTTTGACTCGCTATCTGCTTTTGTGGATGTGGCACCTGCAGCATTTGTTTTTTCTGCTCCATACACAAGCTGCATTTGCTGCTGCTTTCTCCAAGCCTAAATTTCCTCTAGCTTTAACATCCCCCAAGATCTCTGATGCAAAGGAGTACTTGTTTCCGATTATTTGCAGCACAGACATGTTAGTTCAGGCTTTTCCCTTCTCAGTCATCTTTCTGATGTCTTTGTCCAAGATGCACCTTTGACTCTTTAACTTTTACCCATCAGCAGTGAGAATTCGGACTCAAGTATAAAATGGATGTTTCACTGATGGATTTACGCTGCTTGACCCTATTGATTGACCCTGGTGCTTGACCCTATTGATTTTAACAGGGGAGCTGCACGCCTTTTGCTAGAAACACTCACACCTTCTTGAGGCAGTTGTGTTCTTCCATGACAACATACAATCCAAGGAGGCAGGAGACACTACGCTTCACCCTTTCCATCTGGAGATAGCCTGCGTATCGTTGTTTCCAACTCAGCCTCTGATCTCCTCCAAACCTGGGGACGCCCTGGAGATTTTAACCCTGTCCAGATGCCCACATGAAACGCATCCACCACTTTCTCCCATGTTGGCTCCTGAGAAAAGATGTAAGTAGTTCCTAACTGCAAACACATCTTGGGCTATTAATATCCAGACCGTGGAGATCTGACTGATGTTGTCTAGAAGCCGGGCTCTTTGCAAACCTGCCCGTCAGCAGAACGTGCACTTGCTACCTAAAAGAGGTGCCCTCTTTACCTTTCTTCCTCTTATTCCCCAAACTATAGGGCACTGTGGTACTGAAACGACTACGTATGGACTCTGTGGTGTGGTGCTCAAAGTAGCATCAAATAGTGTTTGAAAGAAGAGCCCCAGAGGAAGAGCATCGCTAGACAGTGGGGATTTCCAGTGACTCATATCTAGTACCAGAAATGCTTTAAGATGTTGAGGAAAAGGGAGACGAAGTGCTGGTTTTTACCTGCAGCCACCTGCTTATCAGATGTGCCTAGGGCAGATTTTTGGTTTTTCTCTATAAAAAAGTGCCTTTTCTTCGAGCGCACCTCAGATGTGGCTGTGAAACCCCCGGGAGCTGCGTAACATGTCTGGCCAAAAGTGACTCCTGATGTCACAGGCTTGCTCAGAGCTTTGCCCCTCCGTAAGCCTCTGCCTCCTGCAGTGCCCCAAAGGAGAAACAAAAAATGGGCAAAGAAATAGTCTGCATTCCCTCCTCTGCACAGCAAGCATTTTTCACCTTCTCTTAACCCCCCCAAGTCTCTCATTCAGCAAAGTAATCATGTTTCCTTTACCAGAAAAATACAGTTCCCTCCATTTAATTTAATTAGAGCTGCCTTTGACCATGGCCTTCAGACCTGGAAGATGAGTGCCACATGCCGCGAGTTGCTCCTAACCCCAGCAGCTCCCCTGCCTCCTCGGGGACTCTGGGCAGGACAGGCACGAGAGATTAGTGCTTGAGAATGCCTCGTCCAGCCTGAGCGCACGGAGATAAGAGATAAAAATATGTCTGCCTTGGGTATGTGCCTGCTTTCCTCTGCTGCCAGAGCTAATAATCTGATTTTTGCTGGACGGCAGTCTGTCAGCGCCACCTCTTGGTCCATGGCCCGTTGGCTGTGCTCATCCCGCCACCGTGGGCATCTCTGTCCCACCGCCGTGGGCATCTCCATCCCACCGCCGTGGGCATCTCCATCCCACCGCTGTGGGCATCTCCATCCCATTACCATGGGCATCCCAATCCCACTGTCGCAGGCATCCCTATCCCACTACTGTGAGCATCCCACCACCGCACGGATGCTTCCCACCTCCCTCCTCAGTGTGGTTTCCCTGGAGGGTTCAGGCTCAGGGTATGATAATATACCTGAGGTCTGCAAAGCATTAAAGTGAGGATATTGTCAGATATATGAGCTCATCGGGGAAACAGGCCAGACACATTTGTTACTGGGGAGAGAAACTACTTCTTGCCCTGACCCACTTCTAACTTGCTTTGTCTTTATTGTTATCTATCAACACCTTCCTTACTCATTTGGAATAGTTGCTTAATTCCTGTCCTTGACCACCTTCTCCCCTGTATCCTCAGCAGCTGCTGTAGGACCTGGCATGTCAGGGAGAAAGGAAAATTTTTCTTCAAAAATCTGTTCTCTCTTCATTCCACAATATTAACAAGTAACAATTATTTCCAGGCAAATTAGTTCACCTTGTCATCAGTGGAGATTTTGGCAAAAACTGAAGCTCTCTCTGGTTTTTCATGTTTCTTTGAAGGAAAATTCCTGACGAAAATTGAGGCCAGGCTGCTCTAGGAAACCAGAAAGGGCTCAGCACAGTGAGGCTCTGCCTGGCACCCTTGGTGCGTGGGCAGAGCTGTTTTCCTGGAAGGACTGAGCAAAGTTGCTTTGGTGCAGAGACATCAAAAGACACTGGAGTTAGATCTCTTGCTGACGTCTAATCCACGGGCTTGTGAAGCTTCTCCTCCTGCCCAGGGTGTTGTTCTCAGCGGCTGCTCTGTTGATTCCCCATAGACTTTGGGAGAGGAAGAAAAATTTGGATTCTTCCAAAATGTTTGAAAAGCGAAGGAGATGCTTGCAGCTCTTGGACTGCAGCGATGGCCAGAGATGGAAGAAGGATGCAAACCTCTTTGAGTGACAGGGTTTCATGCCTGTGGAGCTATGGAGAAAAATAATAAGAAAGAAAAAGAGAAAAAAATTGGCAAGCTGTGCCGAAACACAGAAACTTCTCAATCTACCCCCAAATGTATTATCTCCTTGAGCAGAGTAAGAAACCTCCCCAGGTCTGTGGGCCATAACTGATGGAAGGAAATACTATCTTCATCCATGAGATCAAGGAAATGCAGCCAGACGACAGCAGACATCAGCAAGGGCTCAGGGGTATAAAAACATGACGAAGGTGGTTATGGGAATGGATTAATTGCTCAGATATTAAGTCACCCCTGTCTTTTTTCAGATTTCATTTCACCCTTACCCTTTTTCCTTAGTTCATTCCTACCTCCTGCATTTTTCTTTCCTAGTTTTAACGGGGACTGAGCACAGCCAAGGGAGGAAAGGCGCAAGGGCAAAAAGCTAGTAGGGGTGCAGAGGTTAATTTTCTAATGAATTCGGCTAATGGGAAAGATGCCTTGGAGAAGATTGCTCGATGGCAATTTAAAGGCAATTTCAAAAGCCAATTAAAACATTTTCCAGCTCTTTCACCCGTGACTCTTTTAAATGCTTTTCCAAACTCTGCTTGCTCAAGTTTGGCTTTCGTGGCAGGAAAATAGGCTAAAACCAGAGAGACCCTCTAGAAATCGAGGCTGTGCTCACTGATGCAACATGTATTTTGGCATCGTTTCTTCCAGCAACTCATCCCCCAACTAGGCCCTTGACGAAATAACCAAATAAATAAAATTTGCAGAAAATAACAATAACGAACAAAGGAGAAGCCCTCTCTTGCTTGATAACCATCTCTTCCTTTCCTTGGTGGGATCCAAAGGATGGGCTTATCCCATTTCAGCAGAACTGGAGGTGCCGGTCTGTCCTGGAGGGCGCACAAGGAGGGGAAGAAGTAGTCAGCTAGCTCATGGCTCTTCAACTTCTCTAAGCTGCCACTGAATTAACTTTCAAGTAGACTTGGGGACCTCACAGAGCACACGGAGGAATGTGGTGAAAAGGCTTTTCCTGCGTGCATTTGGGATTAGCAGCTGAGCCTTCCGCAGTTTCACCTCCGCAGGGGAAGTTTTGGCTCCACCAGGTTGTGCAAAGCTTCAGCGGCTTCGTGTCCTGGTTATAAATGTTATGAAACTCTTAAAAATGGGACTCTGATGATTCAAATCCCCAAAATACTTGCGGAGTTGGGGTTTCGAGGACTTTTGCTGTAGTCTTTGGGCTAGGAGGGCTGGGAAATGAGCCATAAAACACACCTACATGTGTGCACACCATGAATTCATTAAGTGATCTCTCTCTCTCACACCTGTGTGTGTAATTCCTGTTTCCTGGGGTTGTACCTGCACCTGAAGAGAGATGCTACCTATCACCATCCTCAAAACTAGACCACCTCTTCGAACACCAGAGAAAACTAAAAGGAAACGGGCTTTAAGATGGATGGATGGCTGGCTGGCTGGCTGGAGGGATGGATGGATGCCAGAGCCATCTGCCTGCAGCCTGTGATGGTGCAGCAGCAAAGCAAAGGTAGATCTGAACAAACCTGGCAATCAAAGCTGTCTCCTGAGATCCTAAACGGGTCCTCCGGTGCCAAAAATTCACCTGTGCAGGCAAATTCCTGCCTGTCCTGCCTTGTTCCCCTGAGCAACCTTGCACAGCTCCCTAAGCATCGCCATGGGCTGTGCTAATGCCCAGTCTCTGTGCTTTCCAGGTGGCTTATAGATTTCAAAGGGAGGTTATGGCTTTACATGACCATCTATGCATTTATTTTAACACACATCTGACCTCAGGATAGGAATCAGCATGCTCTGCGATAGAAAGAATTACAGTTTTCCTGGGATGGTAACTCTTTTAAAAAAAAAAAATACTTGCCAAAATGTTTCTCTGGCAGATAGTGAACTCCTGTGCAAAGCACGTGTTTGGTACTAAAGTATTTTTGGCAAGTCAGGGTGGATTTGAAAGCCCGTGCACTCTTTCATTCTTTCCTCTTGGAAAGGGGAAGAGGTCCAAACCCAAGCAATTGAGCAGCTGCCTTTAGTAGTTATGACAGTTAATGTTTTTGACAGGGCATCTGGGTTAAAGAATACAGAGAACCCGCAGACAGAAATGAAGGGAAAAGAGTCTGGAGTAGAGACCTGGGCTTGTATAAAGCGATACGTGAGGTCAGTGGTGAGATCCTGCAGGGCTGAGATGCTCTGAGCCAGCTCCCAGGAGACATTAACATTAACCATTAAAAACATAAGATCATCAACAAGGTGTGGAAGGCTGGGGAGTGGAGGGAGCAGCCCTCGAGGAATAAAGTGAAGATTAAAAGCAAAAAGGGAGGGTTCATTTCAGGATGTTCCTAAAGCAATACGTTGTGTTTTACATTCCCAAACCTGCAGGATTTTGCAGGCTTGGACCTGGGAATATCATGATTTTGGTGATTTTGTATTATTTTGTTCTGAAGCTCTAGGCTTGAGCCCAGGAGCTGTTTCTGGATGGCAGCTCGTGGTTTGCTGAGCTGAGATACGGGGTGCTCTGCTTTCTTGTGATCTCAGCTGCGTAGTTCGTAACTGGGAGAATCCTCCTGAATATAGACTAGCAAAAAAATCTGATTAATTGAAAGATAAATGAGCGTGCTGTTTGGAACCATCTGGAGACACAGTCCCTTGTGTTACAGTCAGCACTTTCTCCCAACCTTCTACTTTAGGCTATTTTTAATTTGCAATGGCACATATCGTTGCTTTTATTTTTTCCCAGTCACAAAGACAATGTGTATGGAAGGGGTCAGGTTCAAAAAGTGAAAGAAAGAGATTGTGGAAGGAAAAAAAAAACCCGAGAAGAGAGGAGGACCTCCAAGAACTGCACTCAGCACTGACCTGGAGCACGTAGCTAACCCTTTCTTCGCTTAATTTAGACCAAGCGTAGGTGTATTCCGGGGGAATATTTGGATCCCTAATTAGGAGTAATGATGTAAAAGGAAGTGCAGGCATAGTGAAAATGGATCAGAAAAGAATTAATTGACTAATATGGGTGTTCAGAGCACAGACTTTAAGCTATTTCTGTTCCTCCTTGGGCTGGAGTGAAGCCAGGGTAACTCAATGGGCTGTGCGTGGGGCAGGGAGCAGATGGCCCCATTGCACCCTGTGCACCCCCAGTGCCGAAGCCACTGGGCTAGTCTCATTCCCAGGTCATTTTTCCATGCGGTTTCAGTTCAGCCTCTAGTCCTTAAACCCTCCAGTGAGCACTGGTAGGAAAAAACTTAACTTCCTATAGAAAATCATGATTTTGTCCTCAAAAACGGGGGAAAGCCCAAGCTTGAGACAATTCAGCAGCCACAAGTTGGGGTACATCAGCGGGGTGCCCACGCAAGAATAAATACTGGAGAATCACTGCTCCTAAAATGGTCCTTTATTTGTTGGCTGCTCACTGCAACTGCTGACCTCAGAGCGCTAATAATCCTGAAGGGCTCTGGAGGCTTTTCAACATGTGCATTTTAATGTAATAAGCTTTGGCATCTAAAATGTTTTTTCCCCTTTTGGCTTCTGCTTTGGGCTCGAAAACAACAGGGTCAGATCAGTCTTTGAGCAAAGGGACGAAGACAACCCTCGCTTTAATGCGCAGAATTATATTATCAGCGGCCAGAGGTCACATCCTGCTGTCTTTTTAAAGATAACTCCAACCCTCTCTCTGTTTCCCTGGTCCTTTAGAAACCTGGCTCGACCCATACCCCGTAGCAGCGAGACTACGCAGCGCAACATCTTGGATTAGTTACGA
The DNA here is from genome assembly GCA_034782735.1 of Sagittarius serpentarius. NCBI lineage: Eukaryota > Metazoa > Chordata > Aves > Accipitriformes > Sagittariidae > Sagittarius > Sagittarius serpentarius. The sequence continues at coordinate 3,468,193 of JAVKLA010000081.1, forward strand.
GCTTTTCAGATGAGCTCCAACTCATATTTCATATCATTCCCCCCCCAGCCATAAGATTGGAGTTTGTCACATTTACTGGAGACTAAAGTACAAACATGTTTTATTCATTATCTGTCGTCTTCTCCGCAACAAGCACCTGCAAAACATTTCGGCTCTAGACCGGATCAACAAGGCTTCATTAGGCATGGCACTTTCTCCCTGGCTTGGATGATGAAGACGCATTTTATCCCTGCCCTTCTAGGCTGAAAAATTGCCTGAAGATCATCACTTTGGAAGAAGACACACTCCCAGAACCTCGCAACTGAGGTGGGGAAAAAGGGATCGAGGTAATTACGCGGCCCAGATCGTTAAGAGCTGAGGGCCGTGGAGTAATTTTAGCCTTGTAGTATCCAGAAGAAAGGACCTTCCTGCTTTATCAATAGGGGAATGGAGGAGCGCAGCTTTTGCACAGTCTCATACAGGGGATTTGCAAGCTATTGGGAGCAGACAGCCCCTATTATTATCTTTATTTTAACTAGTAGTCGATACCGGAGGAGCAGTTCAAAGCTCCTTACCTGCTGCAGCCCCAGCCTTTCCTTCTTGCCGGCTCTTCTCTCTTGGCCGATGAATATTTATTGGATGCAAACCAGAAAAGCTTCACCAGGAGAGGCAGAGAAGCTGTTTTCCCTGCAAAATTCAGCAGCCCTTGGAAATAAGGAAGGAATAAGTCCCTCCTCTGAATCAGGAACGGCTGAGGTTCAAGTGCTGCTTGTCAAGCTTAAATAATTAAGAGAAGTATTTGTGAAAGATCCTGAGTCCCACAATGCCTTGGGCAGAGCATGCTCCTTGGACCATGAGCATCACACCTCTGCTTTTCAGCTATTTTTTGCCCACTGAGTAGGATGCCTAGACTCCCCATCTATCCTGCCGGCCTTCACTGGGGACTGAATTGCTGCCAGCAACCCAGTTCCCAAATCCTCCCAAGTCATGGGGTTTTATTCCTCTACGTGAATCGTATTTAATGCTACACTGCTCTTTGCTTGCTGCCCCTCACATCTGCACCCCAGGAGTCTTTGTTACGTTGCTTTCCTATTAATTATCTTCATAAACGTACATTTTTTTCTCTCCTCGCCTTCCCTCTTTCATTCCCACAGTCTTTAATCACTTGTTTTCCTTCCATCTCTCCCTGAGTTTTCTGACAAGTGCAATAAAAATGCCAGTAAAATATTCATGAAGAAACTCTAATCTAGGATCGCTGAGATCCCACCGATGAGATGCCCATTGCTATGTAATTAAAAGATACCACCAATAAAGCAAGATATTGTGACGAGCTAATGGCCTACTGCTATTTGAGAAGGGCCAGGGAGATGCAAAATCTGATTTCTGAAGCTCTTTATATTTAACATTACAAGAGTTGCTGGTTAAAGCGACCAAACAAAACAACAGGTAAAGATGTCCCCGTGCCTGGGGGCAAAGCAGTGGCACATATTTAAGTACTAAATGCAGAAGTGAGCTTTGAAAGATTAAAAATTCACTTTTTGGGGGTAAAAATGTGATATAATCCCAAGAACTGCTACATTTCACAGCCAAAGGCCTTTAGCTCAGCAATGGGGTGTAGCGGGGACGGAAGGGCCGGGTTGCACAAATGCCTTTGGCGTCTGTAATGTCCCCATCTCAAGGGCTTCCACAGTTTTTTATGAAGGACCATTTCTTCCTCCATTTTCAGCCCTCTGTCTGGTGATTTTTTCAGGTGGTTCCTGATCCTTGCTGTGGTGAAGGCACGGATTAAAGGGAAAAAAACCTGTTGAATAATGTCTTTGAAAAATGTTTCAAGATTTGTCACATCAATTATTCAGCATCCAGGCCCAACTGGCTCTGGATAGAAGATGCTGCTGACACAAAATACCCTTTTCTGTGCAGTTTCAGAGCAGGAAAGTGTCATTCCGGGCGGGGGGGGGGGGGGGGAAACCCGCACTTGGGCAGTTTCCAAAAAGCATCTTTATGTTTTTCCTAAGGCTACCAGGAAATATCATTGAATCGTTGGTCAGATCCTGGCTGAGGAAAGGAGGGGCAGAGATTTATCCATGCTCCGGCAGAAAGGCAGGATGGCTTGGGCAGCCAAAAGCTATTCCCCTCTGCTTTGGGCAAGCATCATCCCCATTTCCAAATATGACGGGCAGAGAAGGACCACGGGAGGAGGCAGACCCATCCCTTGAGCCGGCATAGCATAGCGCACATTTTGCTGAAAATAGGTGAATTCTCAAGCCGTCGAGGAGGTGAAAGAGTCTTTCATCCTTTCGCCTGCCTTCCTCATTACTAACCTGTCTGCGCACAACCGGCTTTTTCATTGTGTGGCTCCGAATGGTGTTTTGCCAGGTTAAATATCAGCCAGACCTCTGATTAGATGTGTCCCTGGGGGCATGGCTGAATTTTGCTTTTAACCCCTCGTTACTCTCTGCCCTTCCCTCCCCATCCCCTGGCGAGGCCTCCCTACCCTTTCCTGTTATTGTCCTGCCTGCCTCTGATAAGATTAAATACGTGCCCTTCAAAAAAAACGCCTTTTTTTTTTTCACCCTCGTACCTTATTGTTCTTCAAAGAGATGGGGAAGACAAGATCCCAGTCCTAACTCCTGCTAAGAAAAGCCCATGATCTACGAGGCTGAATAAATAACCTCGAGTCCCTGTGGTGCATGAGAGCAGCGTTCACCTCCATAATTGAAACGCAGTAACGGAGAGACCTTGGGTTTTGCTTTTCTAATTCAATGCCAGGGTTGTGAGGGACCTTTTGTTTTCTTTCTATTTTTTTCTTTCTATTTTTTCTTTCTTTTTTTTTTTTCCCTTCTATTTTTTTTTTTTTCCTTTTTTCCCCTATAAAAGTGAACCGACACTCTGCGGGCTGCCTGTGAACTATTTGCCCTGCAAAGCCCTTTGATTCTGACAATGCTGAAGGTTTATGGTGACTCAGGATGGGGGATGGTTATAGATGCATTATGCCTTTTGCTCAAAGCTGTATCTGGAAATCACATACCTACAGCAAAAACATGGAGATGCTTTGCATTTTTACTGAAACATCCCTGACAGGGGTGGCTGGCAGAGGGGAAAGAAAAAAAAAACCCTCAAATGAGCCCCAGGTGACCCAAAGGGCTGAGAATTTGCTCTGGTTTAATTTAAAGTTGATGGTGAAACATGGTTTTGTTTGCCAGGGTTATGGGACCGCTGAAGGGAAAGGGACCACTAGGGCAGAGGTGCAAGCTTATTTACAGGGCTGTTTCCTACTGGCTTCGGTTGAGATGATGGCATGGCTGTGCCAAGTAAAGTAAGCACATTTACATAGATAGATATATTAAAAAAAATAAGGGTTTCACCCTAAAAAGAGGAGACAGGTGCAGGTTGGGGTCTGGCAAATGTTATTTTCCCCAGTCCGCTCCTTGCCTTGGGCCAGTGCTGGATCTTGTGTGTCCTGCAGCAATCCTGGGAGCTGGATCTCAGCCCCAAGAGAGGACAGAAAGCAACCCCCAGATTTAATACTGGCACATCACAGGACCCCCAAATCCACTGTATGAGCATTTTCTTCTCTTTGTGATACCCTCTGCGCAGGCAGGGAGTGGTGCTGGAAACTTTTTGTTCTCAAAACCCAGAGTTGGGGTGTGGAGTGGAAAAATGTGCTGATGCCAAGGGTTTGGTGTGCCAAGGGCCGGATCTGCCCCTGGTGTCAATTGGCACCATCGCCATCAGAAGGGCCGAACATTGTTGGGTGGCCTCCAGGAAAAGGGTGAGGGTCCGTCCCTGCCGTTCCCCCCCAGATCGCTCCTTTGGAATGCCTGGTCTCCCCATGGATGGCAATGGGAGCAGTGTCCTTCTTAGCGTGGACAAGTTAAATTAGGGTGGAAAGATAATCCTTCTTTACATTATCATTGAGCTGATGAGCTAAAAAACCTCTTTTCTTTCCTATTTTTTGCCTCACCATCGACTCCAGCAGTTTGAGGGACAATGAAGCTGCTTTGGCCTCATCCTCCCTTTCCATTTGGGCAGCCTCCAAAATTTCTCAGCTGAGGCTTGACCGCTGTTGCAGCCCTCGACAGGGCTTGCTGGTCTCTGCAGGGGGCTTGGAGCATCCCAGCCTCTTTCGTCCTTGGATGACAGGTAATAATTTATCCCCAAATAATGCCTTGTAGAATAAATATGAATGCATCCCTCTCCACCCAGCACTCCGGGCTATAAACCGGACTGGAAATTACAATTACTGCCCCATAGGAAAGCCCAGCATTTATTGCAGCCCTGCATTGGAGAAGAAGGAAAAAAACAGAATCAGCAAAGCTGCGTTTTGTGGAGCAAAATGCCATTTTTTTTCTTTAAATTCACCAAATCATTTCAAATGGGGTTTATATTTATGGCTGCTATTGCTGTTTGTGGTGTCCTACAAGTAGAGGTGCCATATGGAAAGCATGTCCCAGCAGGCATCACATCCGCTACCCTCCAGATCTTCCTTTCCCCCTTTCCCGAGGCTGGAAAAGTTTTGCCTTCTCCAGTACCTGCCCAAATCACCGTGAATTTTACAATAAGGGAAATTTCCTTTCTCATAAGACAAAGGGTACAATCTCCTCCTCTTGCCTCCACTTTAAAATACCTCCTTTCCCCAATTAACCCATCTCTCCCCCAGCCCGTAGGTAAAAAACCAACATCTAATACTCCCCAGAGCATGTCCATGGCTTGACAGCCTTCAATAGGTTAATTTTTCAAAGCGGTAAGCTGATATTTCTGCATAAAATGCACATCTGCAGGGTAAATGCTATTAAGTGTCGGTGAATTATGGTCCCAGAGTACAGATCACTTGAGCCTTAATGCTACAAGCACCTTAATGTTTTTTTGAATGAAGTTGCTGCTAATTGCTTCCATATGATTTCTTTTTATTTATTTATTTATTTTATATCCCTAAGTTTTTTGTCCTACCCTGTATGATGCTACAAATAACAAGCAGAGAAATCACACTTTATTTAAGCTGGGACTAAAGCTCATTCGCGGGTGGGTTTTTGCATGGGGTGCTTGGCATGGCGTTGTCCTCACAAGGTAAGGGGCTGCTCTCAGCCCTAACCAAAGGCGAGTGAAATAGGGAAAATTCAAGAGCTTTTCCCCAAAAATCAAGGGATTGAAGTCCCACCTTGATGCCCTGCACCATTCTGTAGGCAGAAGCCTGTCTTTAGCCTTTTTTGGTGCCTTCTAGCTCAGTTTTTTCTCAGTGCAAGGCTCCAAGGTGGCTTTTTTCCCCCGAGGTAATGCCATGCTCTCCATCTGCATCTGCAGCCCCATTTGGGTTGTTTCTTCCTCCAAGCGTATCGCATGTAGCCGCGGCTACTGGAAGCGGGAGCAAAACCTCCCCTGAGAGGAAATAGCATTAAAAAAAGAAGGGCTTTTGGGGAGCAAAGCTTGTGGATCTGATGTAGGAAAGGGGGATACAGATCCCTGGAGGATTTGCAGCAGTTTCTTGTCCACAGCGGTGTCTCCAAAGCCTCAATAGGTGTTGGCAGGAGCAGGGAGCTGAGCATTTCCCCTCTCATCGCCTGGATCCAACCGCTTGCTATATCAGATCTGAATAAAAACCCTGGGAAATCATACTTGGACATGTCAGCCTGCCCCTTGGAGAACCTAAACCCATTTGAACATCAACCCAAGTCCCACCAAAGGGATGCTTTTGCATCCAGGGTTTCATACGTCCAGCGATGCGCATCTCAGGAGAGCCTTGAGTCCCCCTTTCTGCCTTTTCAAACAGCAGAAAATGAACCAAACCTCCCCCCCAAAAAACTTTTCTGAATAGCTTTTTCATTCCTAGGGGAGCAGGAAAGAGATGCAGTGCTGGTCCTTGCAGCTTTCCCTTCCAAAGGTGGAGGCAAGATCAGTGCTGGGGGTTGCTCTTGGGAAATCCATGTGCTGCTCACTTAGAGCCAGTTGTAACATGGGGATATCACCTTGCAGAAAAAAAAAAAAAAGGACTTTTTAGGAAAACCGAGGCTCGTTAAGGTTTCTGGAGCTGGAGAGGCCTGAGTTCAAACACCCCGCGCGGCTGCAGTGGGCAGGCAGGAGGGCAACGCGATGCAAAGCAGAGTTTTGAAATAAAGCAGAAGGTGCTGGGTGATGGGACCTCTGATTTACAGCTTGTATTTTTTACCGCCAGATCTCAGGGGTTTACAGTAGAGCCCCAAAGCAGGCAAATTAATTAGTATAACGAAAAGCCCACGGGCTGCTGGAGGCCGTTGCTATGCATCACCCTTTAATTAAAGCCTAAATCCCTTATTCTGGTCATGCATAGGTGCACCTCTGCTGTCTGCAATATGATTAACCTCTATACCAGTGTAAGAAAGAACAAAATATGGCCCAAAGGATGTGGATAAGGAGATTTGTAGCTCTTGCCGGAGTTCAGTTCAGGTCAGGCTGTCAGGGGGCACTGTGCTGCGTCTAATATTTACCCACTTCCAAGCAGAGCCAGAAGAGGTAAAAGCATTTAGCTCCTGGGCACGGAGCAGATGCACAGGGCTCTTGGGATCACCGAGCATCTGCCCTGCGATGGGGACTGGAAAGAAACCTGGGTGTAATGGCAAAAGGGGGAGATTGATCCCAAACCAGACAGAATCTGGATTAAAATCTTTCTGAGCACTGCAGCAGTGTCGAAGCACTTTCCCCTAGGCGGGAGGGTAATTGAGCATCCCATGGAAATGCTGAATTTGGGAGGTTTTTTTGCAATTGAGAACGTCAGAGGAATGGGAGCTGCAAAAAGCATTTGCGAACCGAAGCCAAGGAATTTCTTGTGGCTTAATATAAAACAAACCCTTTCATTCATGAAATGTGTATTTCTGCCAGGGCTAGTTTTTCATCCACCTGTGCTTGTGTCACTTCGAATTGCAATGCTCTCCCAAAGAGTGCCTGAGATTATATATGCATGTCACTCTATTTGTATTTATTTGTGTCTTAATAGCATTCAAATTCAAAGAGAGCAAAAACGTGCATGAAGAGTTAAATCTTTTCTATATAGGGAACTTAATTTGAATTAAGAGAAGGCGTTAATTGAAAGCAGAATTGCTCTCCCCGATGAATTCCCCACGCCGATGTTCCCTGTCTGAACCAGGAATGCCGGATTCACACCGCGAGCAGATCGGGACCGTTTGCATCGCCGAGCTCCTTGCCGCTCCCTCGATGGGAGGCTGATGAGAGCTGCCCTTGGTTTAGACCAGGCTTATTTGCTGGACTAAACATGGCCACATAGAAGGCTGCATTGCATGAATTAATTCTGTAATTAGCCAGAAGGAAGTTTACCCCAACCAGTAAACCTTAGCAGAGAGGGAATTCATTAGACATCTCTGTTTTGCCAAGCACAGGGCTGATTTTGCAAGTCAAAGAATATTTTATTTTTTAATTGTATTTTATTCAGTGGTTTTGCCAGGAAAAAAATCCGTGCATGTAACTTCCAAGCTCCAGCAGCTGAATGCAACAGAGACAGGCGCTCAGCTTCCCCAGATTCTGCTTCTTGTCTTTTAATTCAGGAGATTTATTGACTCATATGTGATACGACGACTTTCAAAGCAAGGAATGGGGAACTTGAGGCTGATGCTGAACATTGTTCCACCACTGGGGTTTCACAAAGAAAGACAGACCCTCTGCTTTCAAAGCGGAGAACAGAAAGTGCTACATTAGGGACTTTTTTTGGCTTTCTCCTAGTCCTTCACATGGTTTTCAGATCCCCTTTGAGAAAGGCGTGGTGCAGGTGAGAGGCTCTCCAGCTGTTCGGGGCCAGCTGGCTGCAAGACCTGAGCTTTCATTTCCCAGTGCAAAACAGCGGTGTTCTCTTTCTGGTGCTGATTGCTCCCAAACCATGTACCAAGAGCTGGCTTCATCCCAAACCATGTACCAGAGGAGCTGGCTTCATCCCAAACAATGTGCCAAGAGCTGGAGCTGGGTCCATGCCCTCTTCTCTTGCGTCTGTAGCATCCTGGCTATTCCCAGCCAACTCTGCCTGAATTCCCATAGCGGATGAATAAAGCAAAGCCCTCCATCATCACCCTCGCAGAGCAAGGAAGGGCAGCTGAGGGGCTGCAGACACTGGCGCTGACGTACTGCCAAGAAATTGTCTTGCCCCAAGGGATGATGTGTGTGACAGCGAGCTGAAGGGCTGCAGCATCAGGGCTACCTCCTCCTCTGCAGCGATTTTCTCCAGCCAGGGGCCGCTGGCAGTCCAGCGCCTTGGAAAGGCTGATGGCAACCAGGTGGCCCAAAAGCAACAACACGTTCTTGACTGATGGGGTTGGACTTAAATGCAACTGCGTGGTTCATCGGGTGGGATTGTAAGGCTTTCAGAGAGAATAGGATGCCACCTTTCCCTCTTGGCTACTCCACTAGCTGCTGCTTTGTATTTACAATCCCAGCTCCAAGAATAAGCCAGAGACTGGAGGAAATTTATTTAATTTGCCTTTACTACGCTCTTTTGCTTTTCTTCTTCAGGTCAATTTTCTTGGCCAGCTCTAAAGCCCGACGCTGGTGGTGGTTGCTCAGAGGCTGTTTTGCCAGCAGGGAGCAAAGGGAGTCTGCAACCAGCGGGCGGGCATTACCTTGCTGCCTCCAAACATCCCAGCTACCAAAAGATAAAACTGCAATCCTTGGCAGCAAATGACGTAAACCGTAACGCGGTCCTCTTCAGAATCTCTCACTGCCTGCTTTCAGGCTTTTGTGGACCATGCTGTGGGGAGAGGAGGGAGAAACTGAGGGGATCTGGAGGCTTAGCATCAGGACTGCCATTAAATCTTGTCCTTGGTGAGCTGACCTCGGTGGAGGGGCTGTTTTCCACCACCCCACCATCTCATTTGAGAAGCACTGTGGGGGGATAAATAATATATTGCCTGACAGGAGGTCGAGGCAGGTCATAGTTTGGGACCTTTAGGGATGTGTTTCCCTGGGCAGCTCCAGCTGGAGCCGAGCCAAAGGCAACAGCAGGACCCCATCCCATCCACGGTGCGCTTCTTCCCCAAGCGCAGGAGCACGCACATGGTTCATATGAGCTTGAGATGACACTGGTGGACTTCTATAGCTGGGGTCTGAAAAAAAGCCATGGTGCTGGTCCCTCGCACTTGGTTACTGATGCAGAAGAAGGTTTCTCCTTTGGGTTATGAACCTCTTCTTTAAGGTCATTGCTTCGCTCTTTCAGCCTGATGTTATAGGGAATCTCTTTGCAAACTCCTTAAAATCCCATGTTCTCTCCATTCCTGGAGAGAAAAGTGGCTGAATGGTCCCACTTTGTCATATTGTCACATGGGGAAGGAAAAGAGGTTGTGCAACGTGTCAGTCCCGAAACGTGCTGCAGACAGGCTGGGGCTGGGAGCACTGGGGCTGGGCTTCTCGCGGCTTAAAACAACCCAAAACCGCACTGACGAGGCCGGCAGCAGCAAAGACAACTTCTTATATTTTCTTAACCCTTTTCCCCTCTGCTTTTTTTCTTGGGGAAAAAAAAAGAAAAACCAAACAAAAGATGCATTAGCACCCAGGGCAAACCCAGAGCCCTCCAGCCCTGAAGCAGTAAGAGCTCAGCCCTCTCCTAAGCAGCCCCAAATAAGACTTTTTTTTTTGTTCACGGTTGTATAATGTTAGCTGTTATCCTTGCAGACAATCTGTGCAGAGGATTCTCCGTGCCTCTGCATGCATTTATCACATTACCCGTAATTACCAAGCCTTATTTTCCAAGTGGGGAAACTGAGGCACTGAGCTCGAACTAGTTTCAGGTCAATACAGAGGTCTGGCTGCATCGCCGAGCAGCCACGCCGACGGGGCTTGTTGTGTTTTACTGATGAGGATGTGCATGAATTTAGGAATTTAATACTTAGGGATTATGGCTCGTTGCTAGCCTGGATGGCAAGTGCTCCTCTTTCCCCATCCCAGCTGCCCTGGGAAAGCCCATCACAGGTCTCAATAACAGCATCCCGTGGGCTACGCTACCCTATGGCTCTGGAAAGGCTCTCATGGGAAAAAACAACTCCCACCTGCTCACGAGCACGCTGGGAAGTCTCCATTTTTGAATCCGAAAAGAAAATAAAAGCTGCAAATTATGCCCTGGCAAATATCGATGCTGACCCATCTCACTTTGGGACAAAAAGGGGGTGATGAAAAACACATCTTTATTTGATGGGCTTGGAATGTGTCTGTTTGGACAGGGATGCAACGTGGGTACTGGGAAAGCCTTGCATGGTTTAATTCCTCCTGCCAGCACACTCCTGCACTTCAGGGCTTTCCAAGGGGGACAAGGGGAGGGCTCAGATGTACCTTTAAAGTCTGGGAACTCAGAAAATTAAGCTTTGCCCTAGGGAAATGAAAAAGAGCTAGAATCCATTAAAAAAAAAATAATTGCTGAATCACTGCCCAAGACGAAATAATTATTATATTAAATCATTTGCTGAGCGTAGCTGTGTTGCACAAGATCCGAAAGGCGTTTTTCGGCATTAATGGTTTTCCGATGGCAATTTGTATGGCTATTTTGCAGTGTAACACTCAGTTGGGATGGCTTCATGTGACTTCCCCGGGGTTGTGTAGAGGTCGGTGGCAAGAGGTTTGAGGATCTTTCTAGCAGCTCAGCACCCCTCCCTCGAATTGAGCTCATCCCCCCCAAACCCAATGCATTATTTTCAGGCGTGAAAAAAAACAACCCAGCAAAGTTTTCATTTTGACAGCCATGGGGGACAGGGGAAAAAAAATAAAAATAAAAAAAAGGCTTGGAGGAAAACAAGGTTTTGCTCCTGGCATCCCCTAGGAGAGGGTCTTGGGATGGAGGTTCTTCATCTGAAGGGCTGCACTGCCATCTCCAGGTCCGCCTGCACAGCCCGAGAGACACTTCTGCAAGCTCAGCCATCATCCCTGATTAATTCTGCAGTGGCTTTGCAAAGAAAAGCATTCTTTTTGTTGAACAGTTTTTTTAACTAAAGCCCCTCTCCTCTTCTTTTCCCTGTAAGAGTGGGGAAAAAAAAATCCACCCTGGGCGTTTTGCTTCAGCACATGCAGCGTGTGGGTGATAGCAGCGATGACGGGATGCACCCATCCTTTTCTGGGCCCCCAAATCTTGGGGAAAATCAGCCATTTCCATGACAATACCCATTTTTGATGGTTTTGCTTTTTTTCTGGGTGCAGAATGTCCTGGTGTGAGTGTGTGCTCCTTCTCCTCTGGTACCACCACCTTCAAATAGAGGTGTTCCCCCCACTGCCACACACCCCTGCTCTGCTCCAGACAGGCACTTCTGCTGCAAGGGGGTCTGGATGGGGCCTGAAAGCATCGGTCCAGCCACGCACCGTGCCGGGCTGCAGCATCCCAGCATCCCCATGAGATGGCACTGGAACCGCAGCATTGGTGCCAGCTCCGGGTGGATGCTCCAGCTTGGCTTTGTTGGGCAAAATTGTCTCTTTTGGGGGCAAAAAAAAAAAAAAAAAAAAAAAAATCCAGTTCAGGGGCTAGGTCGCCAAGATTTCTTACGCGTGCATATCTGGTGCAGGACTGGGATTTCTTTTCTTCCTGGGGACCCAAGCGAGGTGTGGAGCAGCTCATAAAGAGGGAAGATGTTGGAAATCAAACAGATTGAGACATGGGGCATGCAGTGAATCAAAGCAAGCTGGGGAGCGCTTTGCAAACTCTCTGCGTCCCTCCAGCCCCTGCTTTTATACCCTACCCATGGCTCAGGAGCTGATGCAGGAGCTGACAGGCCGAGCTTTCCCACGCTCTGCTGAGCTGTAAAAACCCAAACTGTCCAAAAAATGGGCTGAGCAGGCAGGGAAGGTGCTGGCGGGGGGCACAGGGTGGCTTTGGGCTGTGCAAATTAGTGCATATACTAGTGCATATATTAGTGTATAAGCACTGATTCGTACAGAGCAACGCACCCGGTCTCTTGCTTTATAATCTCATCCCGTTTCAGTGCTTCTCTCTTCCTAGCAGGTGTCTAAGCATTTATTTCTGCCTGGTTACACTCACAAACCTCCTGCAGGGCTTTTCCTGCTGCGGAGGCATGTTGAGATGTGCCCACGGATGTCCGAAAACAATGCGCATCCCTGCCAGCACCTTCGAAATCTCCTGAGCCTTTTGGCTTGGCTGGAGCGATTTCTGCTGCTGGGACAGGATCTGAAATGGTGGCATGACCCAACGACGTCGTGGTGTGACCCGTGTTGTCCCTCAGGGTGGTTTTGGGTGGTTTGCTTGCATGATTCGGGCTCTGCTTGAAGGCAGCTCCTTTGAGATGAAGCAACTGGACCATCTCAGCTGATGTTAGGCGGGCACAGGCGGTGGCAGCGCGGCCGGGACCTGCCAGTCTCTGCCTGTGATTTGGATGGGTGCTACAATAGCGATGGTTAAGTCAGGATGGACCACTTGAAGAGTGGCTGCTTGCAAATCCAGGACTTGCAGTTTTTTACCCATAACCTTCACCAAAGATATCATTTAACCCCCTCCTGTGCTTCCAAACCACAGGTTGGTGCCGAAGGCCACGGCGAGGTGACACGGGTGCCCAACATCATGGCATGTTGCCTTCAGCTGTGCTCCGCAGATGCATTTGTGCTTCCCGCATCCATGGGGTTATTATTTTCCCCCGAAACACAACTCAGGGACTTGGCTTTCTGATAGAGATTTGGCACCCATGAGGCAGCAGAAATAAGTTAACAAGCCTTGGGATCCACCCCAACACACATTTTCATGTTGCATCAGCTCCTCAACTCTAAAATGAAGATCATTGCTCATGGGGGATGGTGGACTCTGGCTGTCGAGGTCAAGAAAAGGCTTTCCCAGGTGTTTAGGAGCACATGGCACATGGACCGCCATGGAAAGCCTCCATCCACCCCATCAGCACAAGCCTAAGGGATCCCTGTACCATTTCTCTGCTCTGCATTTCTACAGACACTTGGATACCTTTGCACTTGACCAGTAACGGGATTAAAAAGTCATTTTCCCACTGGGCCTAAACAAATAAATAAAAAAAAACCTTTAAGCTTGACACCAAAGCACACATATTAATATTAAAGCCACTGGAAAATACCAGCAGGGAATACCTGAAAACCCACATCAGGAAATCATCTCCAGGGACGAATGATATTAGACGCTGCCTGCGCGGAGCTTTGCTTGCCGTTCAATAGCTCCGAGGTTTACCACACGCTGCCGTACCCCCGTGGGAAAACTAATGTAATTCTGTCCAGACAACTCCTCTGTCCCCTTTCTGCATCTCAGTGCAAAGCAGGTGAAATAAAGACAGTCAGTGCAAGCAATATGCAGGGATTTCCCCACCCCCACCCCCCACCCCGAGTCCTCCTTTCATCCCCGTGTTTGCCTCCTTGAATTTTTCTGGGCTGCCAGTTCAGACTGGGGCAACAAGGGCACATCTCGGGCATAAATACACCACAGTTTTCACTGCTTAATAGTATATGTGTGTGTATATATATACATCTATACAGCCAGGATCCTCTGCGAATGGAAAATCAGCAAGCTATATCTTGCAGATAACGATTTGTATTATTATTATTATTGTTTATCAAGCTCAGAGAAAACAATTAAAACTTCTCCTAAAAAAAACCCTGCAAGAAATCAGAGCCCACATTTAATCTGCAGTCTTCAAAAGTTTCTTGGAAAGCTTAATTAAATGGTAATTCATCTGTGCATTGGCTCTGTCTTGTAAAGCCTGATAATGCCGGAGTCTTAATTAAAAAAAACTAATGCAGCTTTTAGTTTTTGTTCTGCTAGTTCAAGGGGAAAAATCACCAGCCAGCGCTGTCAATAGAGCTGAAAGATGCCTCGGCATTGCATTGATTTTATTCTGTTTAAATTCCCGGTGTCAGTTCAGGTAATCATATTAAAAGTTATTCCAAATTTATTTATTTATTTGTTCTTACGGGCAAGATGAAAGAGCACCAGAGGATTTTTAGTGCCTGTAAATATTTTAGCCCAAAGCTGTGGCCCCAGGGCTGAGCATCTCCCGTGTGAAGGACATATTTCCCCCGCAGATCATTTTTGTGCGTCTGTTTGGAGTTCGCCGATATCCTTCAAAAATCATCCGGGGATGGAGCTCGGCTCCTTTCCCTTCAGAAGAGGTTTTGGGTTTTTTTTTTGGTGGAAAATTGGAGAGTTGGGTTCATCTGACCCATTTTAGATATTTCTGTTGGGTTGGAAGGGGCTTTTCCCACTGCCCTCCCATCAGCACTATTTGCCATCACTTCTGTCATCCCCAAATTTTTCCAACGCTGACGAAACCCAGACACCACCCCAGGACTTCCCACCCCGTTCCTCTCCAAAAACTCCAGCTTAACCCTTTTTCTAACCCATTTTTAGGCCAATTTGCCTTTTTTATTCAGCAGCTTGCCAGGCAACCAGCAGTAAAAAAACCACCCAGAGTCAAAGAAGCTCCTTTCAGGGCATCTCCCAGGTCACCTGGAGAAAACAGTCCTTGTGGCCATAGTTTGAGATGCTGCCAAAAAATGCCAAAAAAGGGCTGATCTTGCTAAAGATCTTACTTCTGCCCCAGCCCCCAAGGAAGTTATGGAGAGTCTTAAGCGGATTTACCAGCTTTGGTGGGTTTAGGTAACATTGTGCTAACAAAGTCAGGGCTTCGGTGTCTTTAATCGCGTAAAGGGAAGAAAAATGTTGGCGGGAAGAAAGTAAACCATCTCCCGGAGATATTTCCCTGTCTGTGAATATCTGCTGGGATGCTGCATTGCTGCACTGCTGCTGGGAAAGGGCTTTTTTGGGGGGAAAAGCCTCATCCGGATGTTTTTCTTCCGCCCTTGTGCCGCACTCTGAATATGGAAAAATTTCTCTGACTTTGCTGCTGGATTTGGTCTCCTTGCAGCTACAGACAGTGATATAAGGACCTCTTTAATGCTAATTAATGCAATGACACAATGAATTAATACTGTATTAGGCAAAGCTGTTAATTATACCCAAATAAAACAAAAGAAAAAAGGGAATCAAAGCGGGGAGAAGTGACAACCGGTACTTGGCCTCCTTCTCAGCATCCTTCCCAAACACCCTGTTCTGGCTCAGCCGAGGGGAAAACCAACCTCAGGAGCATCTTCCTGGCAGCCCCGAGGGGTGCAGGCTTAATCTGGGAGGAGAAAGAGGTCTTCCCTGCCCCCCGAAGGAGCTCGAGGTGCTTGGCCAAGGATGAACAGCATCATCCGCGTTTTATAGATAGGGAAAATGGAGGCAGCGGGGCTTCCCCAGGGAAATTTGTCTTCTCCCAAGGAGGAAGTGGGGTTCAGGCTCAGCTCAGCAAACCCATCATCAGGAAACAGAACCACGAAGCCCTAATGGATAGTTTAAAGGCTTGACATTCCCACTGCTTTGAAATTCCCATTGCAAAAGGGAACCCGTCACAGAGGGACAGAAAAGCAGGGTCTAACCCCTCTCCGTGCCTCAGTTTCCCCACACGTGCCATCACGACCCCGTGCCGCCTCTTTAGCTTCCCAAAGCGCCAATTAAAGAAGTATTAAAGAAGCAGCTGTGTCTGGCATCCTCCTGACATGAGCGCGGTTGGTGATGCCTCCTCCAGAGGACACGTAATTTGGTTTAGAAAAGAGAAACAAGGCTTTTTTTTTAACTCTGCTCCCCCCTTTATTCCAGGCTTCGTATAAATTCAGGAATAATGGAGACGTTAAAGGTGGATTTTTCCTCCTTTTTTTTTTTCCTAATTGCTTTTTGTTGCTAAACTGAACTGGGGTAAAATATATGAATTTTTCAGGGTGTTTGGGACTCGATAGGGCTGGTGGCTGCCGCGGATGTGGGAGACAGTGAAGGGTTTGCACTGGGCTGTCTGTGCATGGTCTCTTTGCCTTGCCCAGGCACACGTTACCCCAAAATTGGGCTCAGGGTAGGGGTATCACTAACTGAGCCCATGATGCTGAACACAGGGTTTCAGTCCGACGTGCCATTTTACACTTTGCAGCTCTCCCTCTCCCTGGACTAACCTCACCCAGGTTTCTTCACCCCTGTCATGCCCTGGGAAAAGAGCTAAGTGAGCATTTACCTCCCTAAAACTCAGGGTTGAATGGATGGCCGTCCTTGAAGCCTTGAAATGGCTCCTTGCAAGGCGGGACGGGCAACTGAGGGCGAGCAGAGGGGCTGCAGCATCCTTCTGCCAGGCTGGATGGGCCTGGCTCCCACCTCGGCTCGCCGGAGCTGCCTCCCAGCGACTGAGGAGCAAAGCAAAAGGTGAGCAGAAGTGCTCACGGTCACTCTGAAGCATTCAGGCTTGCAAAAAACCAGCAGAAATTTTGGGCTGTGGCTCTCCCTTGGACAGCTTTCTTGCTTTACCCAGTGCCAAGAGGTGGCAAGGGACACGCTGCACCTTTGGTGTTGCTGCATCGGGCTGTTTTTTAAAGCAAAACTGGGTTATAACCCTGCCTAGATCTGCCTAGAAGGTGCAGAGCAGCCCTGGGGCTCATTTTGCCACCCTGCAGCCCAAATTAACGTATCCAGATGGATATTTTAGGGTTTCAGTGATAGACAAGGAGCAGATTGCTGCCCTTTCCATCCGCATCCTGGACCTTGGCAGGAGAGAGGGGAGCACCACCAGCCGAAACCGAATAAATAAGTAAGAATGGGCCAGTTTCAGGCTGTCGGTAGAGGTGCGAGGGTCCGCCAGGGGCAGCTGAGTTCAACCAGCAGCGGCTTAACCCCTTCGTCCCATGTAAAAACCCGGTAATAGGAGGGAAGCAACGGACTGGTAGGAGGTCAGTTCAATCCACAAGCTTCTCCGGGCTGCTTTTCCCTCCTGTCCCCTTCTTCCAAGCGTCTGTCACTGGAGATTATAGCCCTTTCATAGTGTCCTTCACCCCTCTATTTACTGCAGGAGCCAAGATGAGCCTCACTCTCTCTTTTTCCCCTTTCGATGCCGCTAAGCACATCCCTCGCGAGCTTTTCTTGCGCAAAGGGACATGGTACTTTGGAGAAACCATCTCAATGGCTTATTTATCTTAACTTGTTTTTGCTTTCTCTCTGTCCGTCTCTCGCCCCATGAGGTCGGCTGGTAAGTGAAATCCCACCGCGGCAGCTGCTCTGCTTTCAGGGAGGAAATTTGGGGGTTTTGGGGTTGCTTCAGGCCTAGGTTGGCGGCTGCTGGGTTCAAGAGGATTTGGGTGTAGAGCAGAAACGGGCTCTGGTCTCTCAGTTCAGATAAGCAGCTTTGGTGAGTCTTAAAGGAGGTAAAATGAAATGAGGACAAGCTCCTGGACTAGGTATTATATAGGGGCTAACAGGGGATGATGGCCAGGGGAAAAATAATATGCCTAATTCTGGCTGGGTGTGGATAAGGGCATAAATAATACTCCTTTTGGCAAAAATGTGCAATGCAATTGTACATAATACATCAGCAAGGAGCTGGACAGGACAACCAGACCCTCACACCACCGGTTGTTACCTCCTCTTCTTCCTACATGTCTTCAACACCCTCCGAAAAATGAACAACCTTGAAAAGGTTAAAGAGCACACTTGCCAAATTGGAATTAAACTGTGCTAATATCGACTAAGTGACTGTTCAGGGTGATAACAGAAGAGAAAAATTATGTGGCATGTATTTATAAATAATAAAGTATAATTTATTAATAATCTGGAATTGTACAAAGAGTCTATGAAGCTTAATTAATTATTACTTGTAAAGTGCTTTTGAGATTATTGGATAAAAGCTGCTACAGAAAGGAAAGGTATTGCAAGAAAAACATATCAGCGTCGTACAGGAGCCATCCCACGAGACCGCAGCCCCAAGACCTGGCAGGACAGACCCAAGCGATGCTTATAACCCGAGGGACAAAGTTTTTTGATGTAGAGCTAAAAGCATTTCTTCACGGCGTCACGAAGCCATGCATGGGGACAGAGGATGGGCGGGATGCTGTGTCACCCCATCCCTCGGGCAGGGCGGCTGGTGGGGAGGAGATGGAGCCTCTTGGCAGGTTGGTGTGGGGTCCAGGGCCTGATCCTGCAGGCAGCTGGTAGCGGGTAAGAGGATGAGTGTTTGTGTTCACACTACAGCATTAAAGCCAGTATGAAATTGTAACCGTTATTAAAATGAATCATTCTTTTCAGGGAAATGAGGCAAAATTGAAAAATGAGCAGTTCCCAGCACCCCACCCTCCTGCTCCCTGTTTTTAATTGCTCTTAAAAAAAAAAAGAGGGGAGAAAACCTGTTTGAATGCTCAAAAGCTGCAGAGGGAAGGGACAAATAATTCCCACCTTTTTCTCTGCGAAACAACACACCCCGCGCTGGTCTCTCCGTCTGGAGCTGAGTCCTGGTGCAAGCCATCTCTGACAGCCCAAAAATGTTGCCCTGCTCCAATTAGCTCATTCTTACTGCTCCAATTTGCTTTCTCCCCGGAAGAAAACACAACCCCGGACAATTAAAAACGCATTAAATCCAGTTCATCAAGCTTTAGGTGAGTTCATCTCATTAAATACCCCTTGCAAAGAAGCTCATGCACAATACCCAGCCGACCATCCCCTACCACAGGGGCTTGCGGCGTCGTTCATCACCCGCCTCCGGGTTTTGGATCTTATCCCCGGACGGAGAAGGGATGCCAAGGTGCCCCAGGGACACCTCATCCCCCTACACCTATAGCTCCTATAATTGCAGCTTGCAGTCGGGTTGGACCACTTTGAAAATGCTTTTCGAGTTTTATTTACGCCCATGGACTTTAAGCACAGTCTAGTTGCTGGGGTGCTGCCATTGATGGCTGGGAGATGGCCTGTTAGACCCTGCTTGAAAGGGTCATGGGCTGTGGGGAAACCGAGTCACAGAGCAAAAACCCTAAAGTTATCCCAAAGTAAACCCAAGGATCATCTCTAGTAGGTGGGGAGAAGCAGAAATCAGGGGACCCACCAGATTAGGGGTTGGAAGTGGTTTCTGCCGCAAACTGGGGTCAGACATAAGGAGTCCACTCTTATCCCAAAAAATCAGTGCAGCGCACTCGCGGCAGCACTGCCTCTCTGTTATCACCCCCAGCCCCAGCATTGCCAAATAGCTTCCAAATACAGGGGACGGAGCTTGCTGCCTCATCCACCCCACCCAAATCCCCATCAGCATCTTCCAGGAGGTGATTTCTCCCCTCCCAAGCGTCATCGCCCACCTCCAGGATGACTGCCCCCAGCAATGCCTAATGATTCTGCCCACTGGGTCTGTGCTCGCGTGCCATCCCCTCTCCTGCTCTAAATGAGTCTTGTTACGCATTCTCCATTTCTATTTTTATTAAACATTCAACGCATTGCCAATTTGCCCTCGCGCCAGCAACGACTGCAGCAGCAGCCGCTGTTAAGTATCCTCCAGAGAAATAAAAGGAGACACCGTTGAATGATGTACAAGCAACAATTATTATCTGGGCTACATCTTTTAAAGTATATATGGCTTAAAAGGGAAGGCTTGGTGGAGGTGGGAGGGAGGAGAAAGATCTCTGCTTGCTATGAGAAACTTTGATTTTTGCCAGGGAAGTTTTCTTTAAGCCCCTCGCTGCTCCGAGCAAGGGAGAAGAGAGGTGATGCTCTAAAACCTCCCAAAACCTAAGGTCCTTTGCCTGCATAAGCTCCTAGTTCACAGTCATTGACCAGAACTTGGGTTTTTCACACCAGAAATACCCACTTGGAGCTGCATCAGCCAAAGAAGGGTTGGTTGTTGATCCCCATCTCTGAGCCACGCTATTTTTGTGCTTTTGCTGTTTGGTGGAGAAAGAGCCGTTGATGGGATCTGTCTTCTCGCTAACCTTGTTTTCTAGAGGGAAAGAAGTATCTGCTTTATAATAATCATAGTTTCAAAAAACAAATAAATCTGTCTAAGTTAATGAAGGCCACACAATCAGCCTGCCGGCATAAATCATGTTATTTTGTAGAAGACATTGACAAATGACACCCAAAATTGTCGAAGGGAGAAAAACAAATACCACGAACCCCCTCCCGACATTTCTGGGAGGAACGCAGAATTTGGCAAATGCATCACATTTCCATCTCGTACCATTACGGTTATGCCAGATAAAAGGCCAGATTAAAAAAAAAAAGCAAGCGACTGATGGAAAAGAGGTGTTAGTAACTGATTTAATGCCAGCATCAATTTAAATGTGAAACATCCAGGTTTGAATTTGTCTGCCTTTAAAGGATGCTGTTTAAACTCACGCATCTTCCTTGTATTTCCCTGTCTCCCTGATACACATTAGTGGCTCCATGTCTTCTTCTTCAG
This sequence comes from Sagittarius serpentarius, assembly GCA_034782735.1. Taxonomy (NCBI): domain Eukaryota; kingdom Metazoa; phylum Chordata; class Aves; order Accipitriformes; family Sagittariidae; genus Sagittarius; species Sagittarius serpentarius. Next base: position 3,488,376 of record JAVKLA010000081.1, read on the forward strand.
CTTGAACCATCCCGAAATGAGACCTTTCTGTAGCACCGAGAAACACTGTGGTCTTTGGCTCTTTATTTTTTTTTTTCTTTTAAATGCTTTTCAAAGTGCCACTGTGTTCTTTTGGAGTCATATTAACCATGCAATAAATTTGCATAATGTGGATCCATAATGTTTAATCAAAGCCTCTCTGGAAAGCTGTTATTGTCCGTGAGCTCTCATAAATTCTCACTATCACCTCCATGTTAAATACTAAAGCTGCCCGGGGTATATTGTGCACTAATCACCTGCAACATTGAGTTTGAAAGAAATTATCCTTTTTCTTTCCGTTCCCTTTCTGCTTGAGTAACCTAAACCTCCAAAAGCCTCGTGCGGAGGCATTTTTAGCGAGAAATGCCGCTGGAGGGGAGCAGGTCACTCCCAGATTTTAAGTCTTCTTGGGTGTACATCTGCATTAACCTTGGGCTCCCCCTAAATTTCTTAGCCAGCATCTAAAGATTGGGTTTTCTGTCCCCATCACGACAAGCAAGCAGAGGAAGAGCGCGCTTGTGTCTGCATGCCACGAAGAGATGGAGAGCCGAGTGTCAAAATCGTTTGCACTCAGAAAATTATAAGACTCAATTAACTCCTGGGTTTCTTTTTTTTTTTTTCCCAGTTTTTAATATCCTTTAAATGAGTTAGGCAATAAGGCGTGACAGGGGGGAGGCTGGAGAGCTGCAATCGTACCCATGGGGTGAGCCTTAGGAGCCGAACCGAATACTTCCCAAAGTGACTTGCCCATAAAAAACCCTCCTTGGGGCCACAGGATCAGGCCCGTTAGAGCAATACAGGATGAGCGGAGGGGGAAATTTCCCCACTTACCCCATCTGCATGACGTCCTCCTGATCTTGTCCTAGGCAGTTGGACTAGACGATCACTGTAGATGCTCTAGTAGATACTTTAGTCTAGTCCAGTCTAGTCCACTCTAGTCTAGTCTAGACTATTCTATTGTCACTGGCACATTTAGCTGCAAATGCTGTTATCAGCCATCAGGTTACCTGGGAGGTGTCCACCATCCCCACGCTGGTGTCTCCTTTGAGGCCCATCTGCTGTGGTGAACGTCCTCAAGATGGAATAAAATCAGGAGGGTCCCTTGGCTACTGACATGGGGGGAAAGGACTTGAGGTGGTGGAAAGAAAAGCTGATTAAGTTGGGAAACGGCTTTGGATGCCTTCAAAACTGAAATGGGAGTGAAATGGAAATGAAAGACAAAGGTGATGCTGGAGCAGATTTTTTTTCCTGCCTTTCAATGATTTGAAAAGTTAGGCCTGAAAGACAAGAAGAAAGAGGACAAGAAAACCCAACCTGTACTGTTTCCTAATTTCTGTAGGTTACCCGATGATCAGATGATCTGGACCAGTCCTTGTGACTGTATTCTCCATACAAAGAGGGCTACAAATAATAGCAACTTATGGGAGGTGACATCTCCAAGCCTCTTAGGAGGCTAAATCTATAACTAGATTAATTCAACATAATGCGTTCATGAATAGAGATTGGGCTAATGCAGGTTTTGAAAGTTAGGCGGCTTATTCTTGCCGATCTTAATTTAACTAAGTGCCTAGTCTTGAAAGGCATGGTGGTTCCAGCTTTTTCAATGCTTTCCTTGGGGAAAAAAAGTCCCTTTTTTGGGTGCTTTCCCCGCTCTTGCTGCTGGGGTTATCTCCCCAGCTTAAATCGGCCTAACTTTTTATTCCTAGGCTTTAGGCTCAAACCCAGATTGATCATTCAATAAATCATCTTATGTGCTCGCTTCCCAGGGAGCAGCCCCACTTCCAGTGCCAAACACAACAGGCTCAGAAAACTTCCACTGGGAGCAAACCCAGGGCACTGCCTGTGAATGTGAGAATCTCAAAAATTTGTAAGAAATGGGAAAGGAGCAGAGTTTACTCTTCTTGCAGGACAGAAAAACAAGAGTGGAGAAGAAAATAGCCCAAGTTGCTCACAGCTGTAATACGAGCAAGAAAGATAGGAACTTGAAGAGGGTCACGCAGTGGATCAACAGCAAAACCAGGTGCCCCTGGGGTTGCTGCAGCTCCAGACAACAAAACCGGCTCGACTGGGCTCATGGCCTGATGGAACCACCTCTCATCTCCATGCAATGCCCTTTTATTTTAGGGGGAGGTGGTGTGATCGCCCCATCCTTCTCCTTTGGTGCCAGCCAGGCTTGGAAGAAACCATGGGGGACAGCAGCGATTGGCGTGTATCATGAGTTCATCAGGGATCAGCACCCATTTCAGAGAGCCGCAGACCTCGCTGCCAAAATCCTTCATTCCACGGGACAACAGTTCCATTCCCATTTCCAGCAAGGGGGTGGATGGATCCCCCTGCTTGGGAATCCCCAGGAAACCATCTCAGCTGAGGAGCCACCACCAGGCAAGGAGGGGTCAAAAGACCTCAAAAATGGGACTAAATAAAAAACCTAAGCTAAAATGGTTGCCCCTTCTTTTCCCTTTGTTATTTAGGAGCCTCTCTATTGATTTGGGGAAAAAAAAGAAACAAAATAAATTCTATAGGCTGAGGATGATAATCCTCAAAATATACATGTAATTTTTTTGCTTTAATTTTTTAGAGATTGGAAACATTTCTTTTTTCGCTGCCCACCTGTTGGAGGCACATCTGGACAGCGTGTTTGTCAGGCTGCTGGCAGCAACACAAACCTGGGAGATGAAAAAAATAAATTAAAAGGAAAGCGACTGACCCGCAGTGGAAACATTTCTTTCTTGCAAGAAGACGAGAACTCCTTGTTTCACCCTGACCAAAAGGTTTTGTTTTGCTCAGCCTCTTCCCTTTCATTTGCTTATTAATTATTTGTGCTTAAATTACCATTGGATATGCAGAGTCTCAACCCTTACCTTTGGAAACCAGAAGCGCCACACTCCGGGATGCTCACCCTTCCCCCCTGGCCCCCCCCGGCCCCCCCCCTCCCGCATTT